>QANY01007521.1:1057435-1072516 GCA_003255025.1 Datisca glomerata | reverse complement strand
GGGGGGGAATTCCTGTGTTAAATAAAAAGAAGTCTTGACAGTCAATATGCAGGATATATTCGGAAAGTTTCGAAATTTTGAAGCACCTCTATATCCTTAGGGATCCTAATTTAGTGTGCTCTGAAGTATTTATTGGCTGCAGGAATGGTTCTTCAATGGTCCAGATACACTCTTCCATTGAAATTTGAGTTCTACAGTTTTTTAGTTATTGTTTTAGCCTACTTTATCAACTCTAGTTTGTTTTGCAAGTTCTCCACATCATATAAACTAGGCCTCAAAACAAAAAAAGAAATGAAATTTTTTTGAGTAAATTTGGACTGGATGTATGACATCCACGATTCTCTCCATCTTTTGTTCTCTTTTCATGTTTCTCCGCTTTTATATGTTGCGTGTGGCCCTTAAGCACTGTTAACTCAAATAACATTCATTTTCCGTATTTTATCAAAACCTCAACCCTTCTCCTAGTAAAAAGCAAGAAAACATCAGTTTTCAAGGCTGTCCGCACCATCCTGCAGTACTTCATAGTAATCAGTAATCACATTGGAAAATTGGAAAAGAATCACATTAAAAGAAATCATGCAGCAAATTCCGAAGACTGGTCAAATTGGGTCAAATTGGAGCAATGGAAAACAAGTTGGTTGGTGATTCCGTGTGTTTGTTTGCACCTAAAGCAAATTTAACTGAAGGAAGCTTCTCAAAACAGCAACCACAAATAAAAATCCACTTAATTGCAGGCGTCGGTCTACCAAACAGTATTCCCAAGGAAGGAAAAATGACAACAGCATCAGGTAACCTTAACGAATATAGACTAAGAAAGAGCCCATAAGGATGGAATCTAATCTGATCCATGTTACTCAGATAAACCTTGTATTTTCATATTTCATAATAATTGATTAAATGGTTAAAAACATAGATCATCCTTGCTGATTCATAGCCTCTAGGAATGCAATGTTGGTCTAAAAAAAACAGAGTCCAATTTACGAAAATACTGCTTGGAACTTCGAAAAAAATTTACGGAAACTAAAATGCTTATCATAATATATTTAGAAAAGGCCTGATTGGTATATTTGGAAACATAAAACAATTCATATTGCATCAATAACCATGTTTTCTCTACCACACATAAGTGTACTGTATGGGATAAAACACATCTCAAAGCTAATTTAATCCTAAAACACTCAGTCAGAAAGAGCAGGTACAAGTAAAAATTTGTATTTTTTTAATACTCAAAGCAAGAGAGAACTTTCCAAATCTTTCAGTACATCTTTGGAATCGCTTTCTGCAAACACCCTCCCAAGTCCCAAGAAAGAGTTCTTGAAAAGAAAAAGTCTCAAGAAACATAAGAAAGACAAAACTTAAATAAAAACGAAAAATCTATTAGCTTATTTCTTGCAAGTTGCCAAGGAAAGATGAACTCCAAGGAAAATCACTAGAAATCGGCTCCAATATATCCGACTACCTGAAGATGGAGTGTACCCACCAATAGTATTTAATTACTTGTAAGTTACATCTTGACCCTTCTAGTCCTATTTATAAAAAAACTAGTCAGTTCTTGTATTCCAGGTTAACTGGCAGAAGAGCGGAGAAGGAGTGAGAAAATTGTCTATATCAAGAGTGCAGTGTATAATGAGAACTAATGCTAAGAGAAATATGTGATCATATAATACGCTAAAGCAGAGGAAAGCTTCTGCACAACTTGTATTAGGTCAATGTGAAATATGTTTTATATCAGAAGATTACAATATGACACAGAACGGAGATAAGAAGTAAATGATTAAGAGCCAAAAAAAATGAGATAGTGTACTAAGACAAGTCCAAGCTATAGATACCAACTCTGCAATAGAAGTGGTTAACCCCATGCTAGAGCAAATATAAGTCAAAAGGCAAGAGTACAACACCTGATTCTGTGAAATGGCAGTCAATAATGCATCCTTCTCTTTGTAAGCCGGAAGACCCCTTCGAAATTCCAGCATTTCTCTACCTTCGAAAGATTCCTATTAAAAAAAAGGTAGATTTATAGGCGCTAAGCAGCAAAATACTTTTGAAACCTTAACAAAAATATCTGAACATAATGAAGCCGTAATCTACAAAAGAAGTCTACAAAGTAAAGTTAGCTCGCAGCACCAACATTAGGAGTCTATCATAAGAATTGCAAAGTAAAGAGCCAGACAGAAAAGTACTACAATAATGCTTTGAGGACATGGTGAACCTGCCAAGCATGTTGCTCCTCACGTAGCTGCAAGCTTCTCCGCCAATGAATTTTCTCCATCACAGCCTTACTAGATGCTAGCGGCTCAGGCTGCTCGAATAGCCCCTCGTCAGCAATACTACCACTACTACTTGACCTTGAGAAGGAGATATCTGGAAAGGTATCCTTAAACCTAGACTTTTCTGCAAGATATTCTCCAAAATAGGCATCAACTCTTCTTAGCAACCCCAAAGGCAAGGTCACCTGTTAATTCTGAAAAACCTGACTTAGATTCTTAAGCAGATGTCGGACGCACAAACAGAAAGAAGCTCGTATTTCAGATGCAAGGAAACAACAAATAACAAACGTAAACAAATTATACATGCTCAATACCTTGGGACATCCTAAATTAAAAATTAAAATGATCCAAATGAATGAAGGCAATACTTAACTGGTGTGACATGTGAACAGAGGAAATACAAAATCCCAGTATCCAAAATAAACCCAAAGAGACTAATCTGACACTTAAGGAGCATTACGTAAAAAGGAAATGCCAGCTTAAGTAAAAGAACAATTATGGTACCTCCCTCTGTGGACGCTTGTCATCCAGATCAAATCTGTAATTTGGCAATGGAACCTTGCTAAAGACCACAACTTTTACGTAAAGATGGCTGCCAAATATTTGTATCGGTCAGAAAACTTACAAAAACCGACAGCAGATACGTGATCAAAGAGATACCCATATGAATGAGATATAGCATACCTATACAGTCCCATTCTGCTGGCTAACGCAGCTATTTGCACAAAATCACATCTGTCTTTTTTCTCCCTCGAAACTAACTCTAGCTTCTCCTTGTCGCGCAAAAGGATAGTTAACTTCTGCCTCCACTCAGCAACGTTATCAGTGGGAGAAGCACCCTGACAACACATGGTTTAAGGTCAAACAACAATGAACCGTACATTGTTTAAAGCCAACTAACAAAAAACAGAACATCAGAACAGCAAACAGCCACACAGAGAATGTTCATTCCAAGACCAAAAAAAAGGCTTGTGTAACTTAGGAGGAGAATTAACAAGTAAAATTTAAGATGATTCTGGAGCTAGGAAAGACCGAGCCAATGGGTGAAAAAATAAAAATGGGAAATCTAGCAATCTATACTGTGGTGAATGTACCCTTGTAATTTACTCCTGTTCCATTTATATGTTTATATCAAGTAACCGGGTAAACAGTAATTCCCGTTACGAATGAGCGTTAGTAAAGTTCATAGCTGATAACCAGTCAGCACTTCAATACCCACGTGTGATGAGTTTTAATCTAAGGAAAAATCTTGAAGACAGAACTGAAAATGATTTTCTTCTGAATGCATACAATATCTAAACACTGGTAATGAACACATATTCTAAACGCTACTAATTAACTAAAGAATATCTGAATACCCCTTCGTCACTGTATTGGGTAATATGTCATAAAAGAAATGGTAAGCAGAAAAGAAAAGCCACTTCAAATAAAACCACAAAAACAACACTGACACACCATGTATTAAAAAAACATCGACACGCCACACCAGCAGGACACTAGCTCAAGCACAAAAACCATTTCATACTGAATAAACATAGCACCAAGCAACACTATTAAGTACACTCGATGTGTCACAACTCACAAGCAAGGTAATTGCACACCATCCACATAAGTACACAGCATTAACATTTAACACAATAATAATCACAGGCTAAGTAGAAAATAAAAAAAAATGACAAAATAAATCACAGCCGTACCGACGCCATCTCGAAGTCACGATCGGACCCTTCCTCGGAAACTCCATCATCGAAGGCCGAGTAATACTGCACAGGATTGGACTGAAAACCCCCCTTCTGCAACTGTTCCTCCGGGCGAGTTTGCGAGTAAGGTACAGAAGTAGTTCGATTATTCAGAACCGCAGCTGGAGTTTCACGGAGCTTAGCGTCGATTACAGAAGCAGCAGAGGTGTAACTAGGGGAGGTGATAACGGAGCGGAGGCGGTGGTGGGGAGGGACATAAACGGCACCGTACGAGGACGGAGGCCGATCCTTCATTTCGAGAAGAAGAAGGGAATGGGAAGGGTTTTGGGTTTTGGGAAGTGGAGTGTAAGGGGTTTGCAGAAAAGGAGAAGGAAGAAGAAGGTGAAGAGGAATTAGAGAGCGCATGCAAGACGGAATGGCGTCGTCTCTGAGGATCGGGTACGATGGTGGTCTGTTATTGATGAGGTTATTGCAACTTTTGTTAGATTATCTCAGAAACTGTTTCAACTTTCACCTTTCTTCTGTACTTTGCCTTTTCTTTTGCCTGTATGTTTCCCGAGAGAAATGGTGGAGAGTTCAGACTTCAGAGTGCCGACCTGGCTTCTCTACTCTAAGGATGACGCGAGCATTGGCTATGTCCTATATGAAATATATGAAACATATGAAATTTTTTAGTTTAATGTGATTTAAAAAAAATTCTGAAAATAGGATAGTTTGGAAATTAATTTTAAAATTAAGGTGAATTGTTGGAAATTATCTTTTGTAAAAATGATTTTTAGTTAACAAAAATCGTCTTTATAAAATACATCTTTAGTGCAGCCCGAATACGTCTTTGAAAAAGACGTCTTCATTGTAGAAGCTCGTCCATGCATACAAAAATCATCAACAACCCAACATGCATACAAAAGGCATCCATCATACAAAACATTTTATAACTTTACCACACATTCTCAATAAATACCATACATTTTTAACAAACTTTTATGACTTTACATTTTATATTATTCTATAAAAATCCAAATACAAAATATATAAATCAATCATGTTCCACGCGGCAGTCGCCTTCTCATTCTTATCGGGCGTCTTTCATATGTTTGTAATTGAATTACTTGTGATGATGAACCTTCCTCCATAATACCTGCCACACTTTCTTCATCTACAATAAGCCACGGGTCTTCCTCCACAATATGTGATCTTCATCCACAATAGGAGCATCTTCCGCAATAGGTGAGTTTCGAGCACGTCTTCTACCTCTTCCTCCAGGAGCACCAGCTCGTCCTCCTCTACACCGTTGAGGCTGATGAAATTGTTTAGAAGTGGAACCAAGTTGAGTCACTGACTCACTTCCAAATATATCTAGGATTTGAGGAACTCTTGCTAGTGATTTGAGAGATTGAATTTTTTTTTTGCGAGTGAGAGTGAGAGAGTGTAATGCCAGTGAAATGACAGCAAACTCCGGCCACAATCGACGGCGAACAGCGAACAGCGACCAGGAAGGGTGTTGGCGGCGGGCTGAGGGGCTTTTTATTCGCGAAATGGCAGTAAACTATGCTTTTTGTATGACGATTTTTTAAAAGTATCGTTGAAGGCGTCTTTTATATAAAGACGCCTTTTACTATTAATGAAGGCATCTTTTATAAAGACGCCTAATGGGGCCACACCACCACGAGGCGTCTTTTGAAAAGGCGCCTTCGTCTTAGTTGTACCATTCCACCTCACTTTTAAAATTTGTTTCAAAAGTACTGTATTTTATTTTTTTTTTCAAAAATACTGTAGAATACTTAAAATTCTGTGTCCTATAGGGAATGGTTTAGGAAACGGTATATGATATGGAAATTAATATTTACGAGAATGTGACACAGTAATTGAATGTCTTAGAATGTAACATTTTTACGTTCGATAATATTTACACGATTATTGAGAATGAAGAACTCGAAGACATTATATTTCCTTAGAAATTAGATACCTTACGAAATAAAAAATAAAATCATTATAACAAAAGTGAAATGTTATTAGATTGTTATGTCTTTGATTGAATCCCCTCCAACCAACCAAGACCTAAGGTCATAAAAAAGAGCTCGGATCACTTGGCAAACACATGAGCTTATTATGCTAAGTCGATCTAGATTTAGACTTAGACTATTGAATCAAAAATTGATTTGGTACAAAAATTTAAGGTAGACTTTTATTTGGTACAAAAATTAGTAGCTTAGAGTAAGTATGTCAATGAGTAGGGTATAGTATGGATAGTGTCATACACACCTTCATACACATTAACATTTTATATCCATATACTCACCTTCATACCCACAAAAATTTTATGGGTATGATATGGGGAAGTCTCATTTGGGTATTGAGTATTCGGTGAGTTTTTTCTACCTGCAATCTATAATTTGACAATAAAACTTGAAACATATGAAACTATTTTCATCAAAATCTCATAATAATATTTTAAATTGTGAAACTTAAAATAAACATAATTTAAAACTCAACTAATTCTTGTAAATGATCAACGTATTTTATTTGATTTCTAAATTTAATAACCACACAATATTGCGTGCGTGTGTGTATATATATATATGGTTAAATAAGTAAATTGGAGATGGATATGTGGAAACCATTACCCTCCACATACCCTATGAGTATTTTTTTTATATACCATACACTATCCAATCCTATTATAAAACCTCCATACCCTATTCACACTAGGGTCGAGTACTCGTGAATATATATATATATATATGGTTAACTGAGTAAATTGGAGATGGATATGTCGAAACCATTACCCTCCACATACCCTATGAGTATTTTGTTTATATACCATACACTATCCAATCCTATTATAAAACCTCCATACCCTATTCACACTAGGGTCGAGTACTCGTGAATACTCAAACCCGTGAATAATATTGTCATCCATATTCACATTAGGGTCAAGTACTCATGAATACCCAAACCCGTGATTAATATTGTCATCCCTGACTCAAACTAGGAGAGTCAGAATTCAAGCTTAACGAAAGCAATATTGTGATGCTGTCTCAGTGAGTGTCAACTTTTAATATGTTTAATTTATTGTAATGTATGGTCAACGTTCATAGCCAGTATTAATCACATTTACACAAAAAAAAGGTCTTTAGTTGACAACAAAAATATTTATCGTAATTTGTCAATTTAACTAGTCCACTATAATACAAATTAAGTTCTTCGATCACAGTATTTGGAGAAATTATTGGGTGCCAATGGGGGGAGTTTCAAGAACAATGTTTAATAGCTCATTAGAAACCATAATAAAAGAGTAAAACGATAATAAATTACATTTTTTATGAGTTACAGACTGACAAAACATCTCACTCTTCAGGTATTATTCAAAGCTATATTGTCTCTGAAGAAAAAGAAATAGAAGTTATCTAATAAATACGTCTCCTTAGAGTGCATAACTAATAAGAGGAAACTTGCAAAACATAAAGAAACCATTCAAAAAGAAGAGCCAAGACACATGACTGCCTTTGCTTTCTACTCTCAGGCTTAGTAAGTGTAGCCCTTAACAAACATTCCTGTCTTCGCCTCTTCACTTTCGCCCTGAGCAGAGTACTTTCCGAGCTGAGCCAGAGAGTTCGCCTTCGCACGAACCAAAAGTGCCTTTTGTCCGGCTTCCACGTTTTCAGGACGTCCTTGCCAGGTCTTAAGGACGGTGTTCTGTAATGCACGAGCATATGAGAAGGAAACGTGCCATGGGTTGGGGCTCTGGTTCATTGCATTCAGGTTCAAAGTCGCTTCCACTTCAGATTGTCCTCCAGACAAAAACTGCATATACTCATGATTTCAATACTCTTATGTCATGTTCTGAACTCTTCAGAAACTAGTATATAAAGTTTACTCGGTACAACTTTGGACTAAAAACTGTAATTAAAGCCTCCTGTACTAGTTTCCAAGCTAGTGATCACTATGAATAACATATCAGCTCTAGAAGGAGTCATTCCTCAGATACAATTTTTCCTTGTGAATTCCTCAAAGTTTTCAAACATAAACTTACCTAAATAAACGAGGGGAAAGTAAAATGATTCCCCAACAAGATATATATTGAGCATTTTCTATCAATCAGACGATTCAGACTCATTTAACAAGGTCATAAATTCATACCATAATTCCTGGAACTGCAGGAGGAACTCTTCTCCTCAGCATTGTTAGAGTGTATTTGGCAATGGTCTCAGGAGAAGCCTTCTCTTTGTGCTCAGCCCCAGGGGTTACCATGCTCGGTTTAAGGAGGATTCCTTCAAACAAGACATTGTTTTCAGCCAAATAGAAGAAGACTTCTGACCAGACCTTCTCAGCCACTTCAAGTGTCCTCTCAATTGGGTGGTCACCATCAAGAAGGATCTCAGGTTCTACAATAGGTACAAGACCATTGTCCTGCAGAGATAACATTGTAGAAAGCAAACCAAAGTGGAAAACGTCAATAGTCACTTCAATACTTCGTCCCAAAATGTTTGGCATAATAGGCACAGAAACTGTGAGCCCAAATTGACAAGCAAGACTACATAAGGGCACTATTACAGAAAGACAACAATAGAAATATCAAATAACCAAACCTTCCAAATGGATATATCGAGACTTGCAAATTTGCAGGTTAAATTAGAAAACCAGAACAAAAAATGAAAACCAGAACAAATGCACACAGAATAAGTGGATTTCTGGTTTTATCATGATTAAGATTTAGCAAAAATAAATAAAAACATGCGTGAAGGTTTGCCTGAGAGATGGCAGCATATCGTGCAAGTCCCCATGCAGCTTCCTTAACAGCCAGGGCAGATGGGCCACAAGGAATGCTAACTACTGTCCTCCTGTGAAGTTAAGTTAATCATGTTATATGACACACAGGTAATAAGACATTGAATTCAAGAATTAAAAGATCTTGTTGAAGCACTAGGTTTTAACAAGAATATAACTGGACTTACCACTTAGCAAAGCGAGCTCCTTGCTTATAATATTCAGCTGACCTTGAAGCCAATCCATCTAAACCTTGGCACCAAGATTCGTTGTTGGATCCTGGCAGGGGAACCAACCCCTGAAAAACAAACAGAAAACTTACAAATAAATAAGAAGTGACAACAACCCAAGTGCCAGATTTGGGCGACAAAGAAAAAATCCTTCAGTATAGAAAATTTTGTCGCATGAAACATTACCTTATCAACTTTGATTCCAGGCACAATTTTCGCTTCACGCAAGCAGTCCACAAACTTCTTCCCATCTGTTGTCGACTGGTAGAGTGTCTCCTCAAAAAGAATGGCACCAGAAACGTACTCACCCAAACCTGGAGTAGTCAGCAATAGCTGTCTATAAGCCTGTCTGTTGGTCTCAGTGTTCTCCAAGCCAATAGAAGCTAACCTCTTTCCACATGTCGCATTGGATTCGTCAATGGCAAGGATACCACGACCAGGAGATGCAATAGATTTCTATTCATCACGAAAAAAATAACGTACTAAGCACAATGAAGTAGGTTCAGTATAAGTTCAATAATTAAACGTCGCTATGTAATGTGTTCAAGTTGAAGTAGCATCTGCATCACAATAATGAGCTAATCAGAATCACAGTAAGATACATTTTCTTACTTCTTTTTGGATTTCTAACAATAGGGTTTTTTAAGCCTATTATTATCAATAGTAATTGGATGGCTGCTTGTACAGATTAATTCAGTCTCTTTCTTTGGTGTTTGGGTTGGATTTCTTATCCACCGAACTGCTCCTTGTATTTATCTTCTTTTTAGTCTAAATCTAGTTTCTAATAAAAAAAGAGAATAAACATTAAACAACTTCCTCTAAAAAGATTGGCGGCAGTTGGATAACAAAAGGGAACTGTAAATAGAATGGAACTAAAGTATTGTTTGGTTAACACGTAAAAACAAAGTAAGAATAAGGAACGGAGCCCTAAATAATGCTTGGTTAGCCTTTGAATGAACACATTATATTATCTTGATATGATACCATTAAATATACATAATGTAATTTTTTTATCAATAATAAACTTGTCAAGTTTATTGTATAACACACACTTCATCTTGCAAGTCTATTGTTAACAGCTTAATTAAATCGAGACGACACATTCCAGATTTATACTGATTAGGTAATCGTTAAATACAAAGCTTTGAATCACAGTACATCACGATTGAGATAGGATTACATGCAGACAGATAATAACCATTTAAAACGATTTAAAAATGCATCCATCAACCTTAAAACTTCACAGCATGCAAGTCAAAGTTTGATCCTTTTCCTAGATAAATTCATGAACTTCCAAAATGGCTCATGAACATCTAAATTTTACAAGACTAAATTAGATTTATATCGCCGAACAGAACACCGATACAAAACAGAATCCAAAAGACCGATCAAAGACAAAAACTACAGGAAAAAAAACTCACAGCGGTTTGGACGAGTTCATCGGTATAAGAACTGGCACGGATCGGAAGAGAAACTTGGCGCGTCGTGATGCGAGTGGACGACGACCCATAACGCTGAGAGAAAGACTGTTGGCCGATCCATTGGGAAGACGAAGCGTTCAACTTCGCGAAGCTCACGCAGGCCATGGCTTCGACAACAACAAGGAGGGATGGAAACGGATCTGTTTGGTCTACGCGAAAGCTCTGTTTCAAGGTTTCGTTGAGAAACGAGACTCAACCTTTGATAATATGATGTTTGAAGGAGGTAGGCAGGGTAGGGTGGTTGAGACTGACCGTGATGGCTGCTGCTTATAAAGTATAGTGTACTCGAGAATGAAATATTGTTTAGACCTTGTTTTTCTCGGGGAGTCCGCCGTGGGAAATTTTAGTTGTAATAGGACAGAAAACATGCGATTCTACCAAACAATCCTTACAAATTATGCTGTGATTACCAAATTGCCCCTTAATTTTGCCCAAACACCTCACAGAGTTAAAAAAAAACAGTGCTGGACTTACTTTCCTAGCTCACCTTTTCTTTTCTTTCTCCTCTTTTTCTACGAAACTGGGTATGGAGTTTTAGAAAAAAAAAGTATTGACCGTTCGGCTCAATAATATTTTGAACAGAACTGAAATGGTCATAAGAAAAATAATCAAATCCAACTAAAACTTGTGGCTTGATCAGTCTTGATTTAATTTTAATAATGAAAAATGAATAATTTTAAAGGAAAAAATATAATAAATTAAACTTTTATTTCGGTTCGATTGTTTTATATGAAATTTCATATAAAAATAAAAAAAATAATAGAAAATAAATGTTTTGTTTTGTTCGGTTCGATTTGAAAACTGTCAAAATTTTGTACCAAACGTAAATTTTTGAGCTTTTACTTTGGCGAACCAAACTGAGTCTTCCTGAATAACCAACCGAACCAATCATTATTTATATATTATGGTACAAAAGTTTTCACACCTAACAAATGGGTACATAGAATTAAAAACAAATGGGTACGTAAAATGTAGATGATTATCATACAAAATTAAAAGCTGTCTTAGATCACTCATATATATTTAAAATTTATTTCATTGCGCCTATATTGGAACAAAGATCATATATATTATACGGGGTCAATCTCCATGGCCGGGAAAATACTTCTCGGCGTTGATGTTGGGATTGATCCTGGCCGTTGGATCTGGTCAGGATAATCTTAGCCGTTAATTTGATTTTCTCCCATTTTTCTTTACAACCAGTTCAACCGGTAGCCAAACAATCTCCTTCAAGTTTCTTTCTCTTCTTTCTTCGAACAAAACACGTTATCCTTCTCTTTCTTCGAACAAAACACAAGCTTCTTCTCTCTTTTTCATTCTTCCTCTCACCCTGTCTTCAACCCAAAATCAAGGCACGTGATCTACATCTCAGGCGATTCCACTACCGTTGCAAGGTCACATACACGGAAACTTCCCTCGGCGACTCGACCGAGATCTCTTCTCCAAACTTTTCTCACGATTTGTACATGTCGTTTGATGACTGAAACAGGCGATTGAAAGCATAAAACTAGCGCTTGGCTTTGACAATGCGATTAGCACCTTCAGGATGGCGTTTAGAGGCTAAAAATAGGCGATTTACCTATTAGGTATGGCAATTAGGTTGTACGTATTTGGTGAACTCCTCCAAGAATTATTCATCTGTACATATTTAGTGAACCCCACTACGTAGTGGGGTACAAAGAAAATCTTGAGATGTTCACAAAAATATTTCACGTACAAAATTAACGATTCTTAGAGGGGTTCACCAAAATATTTCACATACAAAATCAATATTTCTTAGAAGGATTCACTAATATATTTCACGTACAAAATTAATAATTCTTCAAGGGGTTCACCAAAATATTTCACATTTAAAATTAATAAATATTTCACGTACAAAATTAATAATTCTTAGAGGGGTTCACCAAAATGTTTCACGTACAAAATCAATAATTCTTGGAGGGATTCACCAAAATATTTCACTTACTAGATTAAAAATCCTTGGGCGGGTTGACCAAAATATTTCACGTACAAAATTAATAATTCTTGGAGGGGTTCACCAAAATATTTCACGTACAAAATTAATAAATATTTCACGTACAAAATTAATAATTCTTAGATGAGTTCACCAAAATATTTCACGTACAAAATCAATCATTCTTGGAGGGGTTCATCTAAATATTTCACGTATAAAATTAATCATTCTTGGAGGGGTTGACCAAAATATTTCATGTACAACATCAATATTCTTCGAGGGGTTTACCCAAATATTGGTGAACCCCACTACTTAATTGGTGAACCTCAATATGTAATTGGTGAACCTCAGTACGTAATTGGTGAACCCTTCCAAAAATTATTTTTTGTACGTATTTGGTGAACTCTACTAGGAAATTGGTGAACCTCGCTACGTAATTGGTGAACTCCTCTAAAATTTTTTTTTTTACGTATTTGGAGAACCTCATTACGTAATTAGTGAACCCTACTACGTAATTGGTGAACCCCTCCAAGGAATATTTTTTGTACGTATTTGGTACACTCCACTATGTAATTAATGAACCTCACTACGTACTTGGTGAATAAAAAAGAATCTGCTACTTACTAAGTTTTATGTGACCTAAATTACTCCAAATGGAATCTAAAGATTACAAAAACCCAATATGAATGCCGGGAATCATAGAAGTTTCCTATTATACGAGATGAAATCTGAAAATAAGTATTACTGTACAGCTCTCTATCAATCTGCTAGGAGTCGGGGGGGGGGAGGGGGGGGAGTAAACCCACTTCATCCACTAAGGACCCCACATTCAACAGAGCTTAATTGCAAATAAAATTACTACGCAACATAAGGAAAAAATCATAAAAGTCTCAAAGTAGATGAGGGTTCCGAGCAACTATGATATTGCATAGTATTTCTTATGTAAGATGATTGATGAGTTGGCTATCACATCATTTAAAAATGAGATCTAGAATCAAGAAGAAGCAGATGATAGGACCAACTAGCGTGATCTTCATTTGAAGTCTACGGATCAAATTGTTCTAATGGAAGTAATTGTAGATTAAGTCAAAGATCATCCTCTCTTATTTCTTATTTTTCAATTGTATGCGGACATTGGTTAGGGAGAATCAAATCGTATGCAACCACTTTATACACATTGTTTTGTGTATAAATAGGTGTTGATGTAACTAACTCAAGTGAACACACACTTTTCCACTCTTTCATATTGTTTTCTCACTTTCATTATCATTTGCAATTCATATTTGTACTACAAAATTCCTTTACAGCTTAATTACAAAGTCTCTAATCTAAAAGTCTACCCGTAAATTCTTAGTTTCTAACAACGTGAGGCAAAATAATTGACAGTACATCTAAAAATAAAAGAATAATCATAGGTCATGTTTGTTTCACGCTATCTTCATTTATAATTCTATTGTATTTTTTTGTAATTAAATTACGATATTTATTTGAAGTAATTCTTAAATAAGACTGCATCCTTAGTTTGCATACAATACTAATTTACAATCATTTGAAGTAATTGAATTGCAGAATAAAATGAAAATAATCATAATTTACAATGTTATTACAATTCTAATATCAAATAAAATTATTTTTCTACCCTCATTAAAATATTTTTTTCACACTTTCACTCTCGTTTTATTAATTTAATTAAAATTAGCTTTATTAATATTTTATTTAGCATTCTTAATTCAATTATTTAAATATTAATAGAAAATAATTAAAATTAATATTAAAAATTTCACCTGAATTTTTTATTATATCTCTTATTTTATTAATTTGATTAAAAGTATTTTTTAATTTAGTTTAGCATTATTAACTTATTTAAATTTTAATCAGAATTAATGTTAAAATTACACGTCAAATATTTTTTAGATAATATATAAATAAAAGGGCATTTAAGTAACTTATTTTTATTTACACAAATTTACAACAAAAATTAACATATACTAAACATAACAATCATTAATTATCAACTATCAAATCATAGATTATCATGCATAATCAAACATGACAATCCTATTTTGCAGGCAATTGAATTGCACGTAATTAAATTATCGACAATTGAATTACGATAATCATTCTAGATTATGTGAACCAAACGGTCATTTAGAGTGATCAAGTTTTAAGTGATCAAGTAATGTGTCAAATATTTATCGGTTGGTGTTTAATGACTTACTAACCATAAATGGATTGCAGAATAAAATGGAAATAATCATAATTTACAATGTCATTGCAATTCTAATATCAAACAAAATTATTTTCCTACCCTCATTAAAATATTTTTTTCTCACACTTTCACTCTCATTTTATTAATTTAATTAAAATTAGTTTTATTAATATTTATTTAGCATTATTAATTAAATTAATTAATTAATAATTAAAATTAATTAAAATTAATGTTAAATTTCACGTGAATTTTTTATTATATCTATTGTTTTATTAGTTTATTTACAATTTTTTTAATTTAGTCTAGCCTTATTAACTTATTTAAATTTTAATTAAAATTATTTTTTACTTTTAATAAAAATATTAATAAAAATCCATTCTATTAATTTCATAAAAATTAAATTTATTAAAGTTTAGTCTAAAAAATTACTTTATTTAAATATTAATAAAAAATAATTAAAATTAATATTAAAA
>QANY01007521.1:969631-1057052 GCA_003255025.1 Datisca glomerata | reverse complement strand
CAGAAAAATTAATTAATTTAAATATTAATAAAAAATAATTAATATTAATATTAAAAATTTCACGTGAGTTTTTTTATTATATCTCTTATTTTATTAATTTGATTAAAAATATTTTTTAATTTAGTTTAGCATTATTAACTTATTTAAAATTTTAATCAAAATTAATTAAAATATTAATGTTAAAATTACACGTCAAATATTTTTTTTAGATAACATATAACTAAAAAAGTATTTAAGTAACTTCTTGTATTTATATAAATTTACAATAAAAGTTAACATATACTAAACATAACAATCATTAATTATCAACCATCAAATTATAAATTATCATGCATAACCAAACATGACAATCCTATTTTGCAAGCAATTGAATTGCACGTAATTGAATTATCAACAATTGAATTGCGATAGTCATTATAGATTACGTGAACCAAACGACCTTTTAGAGTGATCAAATTTTTAGTGATCAAGTAATGTGCCAATTATTGATAGGTTGGTGTTTAATGACTTACTAAAATGATTTGACAAATTGATCTATGAATTATTGTCATGACACTTAAAACATGATCCACTATTTTAACGTGGTAGAATAACTTTGAAAAGAATTATTGCCATGACACTTCAAAGGGGTTTTTACTTTTTATTTGAAAAAACAGAAGAGTTTTTTTTTAATAAAATGGCATATGGAGATGGAGGTAGGGTAAAACCTAAGGAGGGGTGGAGTTGGAGCCATCTTTCTCACGTAAAAAAGACAAATTTATTTTCTTTGTAGCTCAATAAAAGATTGTGATTCGCTTCTTGCTATACAGAAAGAAATATTACTGAAAAATAAGTTTGATATAAATGTTTAGTATGAGATTTTTACTGAACGAATGTTTGCTATGAGATTAGGTGAAAACATTTAAAAAATATATTGATGAATAAAATGAATTTTGAAAGAATCTTCGGGAGGGTATATAATAATAGTTTTAATTACAGAAATTTGTAGTAGATTTCTTCTTGGAGAATATTTAATTCAACATATTTCCTTTATATAAATATATTATTCAAGTTTTCCTAATTGTATATGTTTTTTTGTTAAGGAGAAGGGTGAAAAACACTCCGGCCAAAAGATCATTCATTAAAAAATAGGAGAATACAAAAGTTCAAGGGGCATATCTTTGGGCAACAGAACTACAAACTAAGGAAGAAAAAGGAAATCAGTAGATGCATCAGGATATCTCAACTAGGCTGGTACTTTTTTAACACTCTCATCATATAACCTAGACCAACCAAAGAAAAGAAAAAAAATTAGAAGGATCACCACAGGCGGAGCCTTAACCAACAAAGTAAAAAAAAACAAAAACGAATCCCCTAACTAGCCTCGTTAAAACCTTTCCTAGCATAAACCCTAAAGGGGAAAATCCAGAAAATGGAAAAAAGTACTAGTGAAAAACGAGGATTAAGAAACAAGAAAGTAAAAGACTGGCCTAAAACTATCCTCCGAAACCTTTTAAAGCAATATGACCTGACAACTTAATACATGTCGTAGCACAATCATGAGTAGGGTGATTAACAACCCTAGAGCAATGATCAAACATCACCCTAGTGAACCCATTAGAGAGATGAATAATGTTGGAAATAAAAGGAGTAAGGTCCTGCGAAGTGAGATTACTATTATTAACATCATCTAAGCAAGACAAATAAGAGAAAATACTCATATTAACATTACCCGTGAGCATAGCAGATTGTTCAAAAGCCTAACAAAGAGCCAAAGCTTCAGCAACAAGAACATTAGGAACCATCTCTTTTCTTCACATACCAGCTGCAAAAAGCTTACCTCCCGGATCCTATAAACACCAACCAAACCCAGCCAAGCAATTAGTATCACTCCACACTGCATCAGCGAACAACCACCAGGAATAGGGGAATTCTCTTGCTGAGAAGGGTGGATAGACTATATACCGACAATATCATCAATCATGGCCGAATAGAAGCTATGAAGATTTTTTTTTGTAATCTTGCCAACACCTCCATAGGATCGAAGACATCCCCTTTAAAACATGTGTTATCCTGTATTTCCAAATATGCCTCAAGCCAAACACGAACCAGTTCATAAGGTTGTCCTGATCACCCGAGTTTCTAATCTTATCCCCAATCAAGTTTCAAAAGTCCATGAAAGACTGCCACGAAAGCTTGCTCGAGTCCAAGTTGAGGGGGGGAGATAAACCAAAATCTGGAAGCAAATTGACACTTAAAAAAGATATGCGTTAGGGTTTCCTCATCCTTACCACAAGTATTGCATTTACTATCAATATTCATGCATCGCTAAATAAAATCTTTGATTTTAGGGGGCACTCTGAGACGTCAAACCCCCTTCCAAATATTCTTATTGACCAAGATCAAGCTAGATTCACATTTCCCTTTCTTATTACCATAGCCGTTATTCTGGAGGAAGCAAGCGACACGATAACCAAATTTGACCGTATATTTACCAGACAGAGAATGGTGCCATATAAGAATATCATCATGACCGAAATCGCTTATAGGAATTTTACGAATAGCCACACTATCCTCATGCCGAAAAATACTATCAATCAAATTCACGTCCCAACTATGCGTATCTGGATCAGTAAGCTCGTGAACTTTATTGAAACCCGAACATTTAGGGGAATAGACTTTAAACGTGTAAGGCCTACCATTCCCCACACTCCATCTCAGACCATTTCTTAGAATATTTTTACCTTCACAAAGACTTCTCCATCCCCACGAAGGGTGTCTCCCGACCAGAGCATTAATAAAATCTGAGTTCTGAAAATATTTACTTTTAAGGAATGAGGCAACCAAAGAATCATGATTAGATAAAATTCGTCAGCCCTGCTTTACCAATAAGGCCAGATTAAATGCAAAAAGGTCTTTAAAGCCCAAGACACCATCCATTTTACTCTTAGTAATCTTATCCCACGATCTCTAGTGAATCCTAGATTTATAAGGAGAAGAATGCCACCAATATTTTGCAAGATACACACAAATTTTCTTACACGTGGTAATCATGAGCTTAAAACAAGATATAGTATAATTAGGAATAGCCATCGCCATAGATTTAATAAGAATTTCCCTTCCTGCAAGAGAGAGAAGCTTCTCGGACTAACCTGATATCTTCTGAGTAATCTTGTCCATGATGCTCCTGAAGACTTGCGCTTTGGAGACACCAAATTCTGTTTCCACCCCCAAATAGTTTTCCAGTGAACTAGATCTCCTCATCCCTGCCAAATCAGCTAGCTCCTTCTGTCTCACCACATAAACATTATTACTTAACACCACTAGGATTTTCTGCTTATTCACATCTTGACCAGACACTTCCCCATATTTATTAAGAATATGAAGCAAGGTAACGATCTCAGCATCTCAAGCCTTGCAAAACAATAATGAATCATCTACAAAGAAAATATGAGAAACTGCATGACCACCAGAAACTGCTCGAAAACTAGAAATTAAACCAAGACCAACAGCCTGATTAATCATTTTGGAGAGAGCTTTTGCATATATAATAAACAGAAAGGGATAAAGCAGATCCGCTTGTCTCAGCCATCAGTTAGGTTTGAAGCTACTACTAAGCATACAATTAAGAGAAATATTGTACGAAATCATAGAAAGGTAAGCTGAAATCCAATTCCTCCAGGTATCATGAAATCCTAACTTCTGTATGATGGCCAATAAAAATTTCCACTCAACTCTGTTATACGTCTTGGACATATCAATCTTGATAGCCATATGACCTTTCTTGCTTTTCTTCTCGATCCAAACAGAATGCAGAACTTCATGGGCAATGATCACGTTATCAATAAACTGACGACCATGAATAAAAGCACTTTTCCCCACACCTATAATCTTACTAATGACTTTTCTAAGACGATTAGTGAGGATTTTAGAAATAATCTTATAAAAAATATTACAAAAACTAATAGACGGCGATTGAGACATAGATCTAGGATAATTAACTTTCAAAATAAGAACAATATGCGTATGATTAATATTAGGAGGCAAAAAAAAGAATTAAAAAGTTCCCGAACCATAGAAATAATGTCAGGACCAATCACAGTCCAATTTTGATGATAGAAAGCCGCTATAAAACTGTCTGGACCCGGAGATTTCGACGAATGAATATCACGAACGGTAGCCACAATCTCATCCTTAGAGACCTCCTCATCAAGCAGAGTCATGTCCTCATCATTAAGGCAACAATCAATATCTTCAGACACTTGAGAGATCAAATAGTCACTCGGGTTGGAGGAACGAAAAAGATCCTAAAAATAAGAAAGAGCTATACGCTAAATAGAATTCGAGTTAGTACGCCAATTTCCATTACTGTCCACAAGACCAAAGATACAGTTTTTCCTCCTCCTAGACTTGACACAAGCGTGAAAGAAATAAGAGTTACGATCTCCGATTTGAAGCCACTCAATGTGGGCACGATCCTTCCAGTACTTTCCTCCCTAATAACAACATCCTGATATTGGGCTTCAAGTCTTCTAGTCTCTAAAAAATCATTATGCTGAATAGAATAAGCGTCACGTAATTTCACATTAATATCTTTCAGAAGACGATTGGAATTGGCCGAAGAATTATTTATCCTCCATTGGACCAACTTATCTCTAGTGTTATTAAATTTACCCGCTAAGCTTCTACTAGCCTGAACACCACCGTCCCCAAGCCACCTAGACGAGATAACGTTCTTACAGTCATCAACAGTGAACCACCTCCTATCATATTTGAACAACTGCGTGTAATTCCTCTTATTCTACCACGTGTCAAGAAAAATAGACAAATGGTCCGAACCTAAAGTAGAAAGATGATGAAGTCTGGCCATCTGATTCACATGGAGCCACTTCAGATGAGCAAAACATCTATCCAAACGTTCCTTAATCAATGTTGGAGAGTCCCTTTTATTAATCTAGGTAAACGCAGGGCCCACAAAGCCGATATCCACAATACCACCAAACTTCTCACAGGCGCTCGTGAGGCCATTAAAATAACCCATAACAACACACATCTCACTGCAAGCCCTAATATGAGCTTTAAGAGAATCAATTTACTGGCTACGAATCTCAACGATATGACTCAAATACAAAATAAATAGACGCCACTCCTTGATTTCACCACATCAAAAATACAGACTTCAATGAAAAAATTACCATACTTCATCAACTAAATGGAACCATCTTTCATCCAAAAAAAGGCTAGACCGCATCTAGTACCCACTGGATCCACAATAAGAGAACCTGAAGCATGCATAACATTCTTAATTTTCTCCACCACTCTCAACTTATTTTTAGACTCTAACAAAAAAATAAAATTCGGGGAATGAGTTCTCACTAACCTCGCAATGTGGGAACTATCATGGGGTTCCCCACATTAGGACAATTCCACCCCAGAACTCTTATTGATTACCATGGGGCCAGTTGGGGCTAGCTTCTTCCACCCTTTCGCTAGTTTGAATCCCCGTGACGTCGACTCTCAATTTTTTGACACAAGTAGCATCTGAAACCTCCCCATGCACTTCCTCTACACCCTCAATTTTACGTTTAGATCTTTGCAAGGTATTAGAATTCCCATGAAATGTATTATATGAGTGACTACTAGAACTACTCTTCTTACCCGCATAATCACTAATTTTTACTCTAGAACCACTATGTTGCACTTTCCCTTTCCTGGACCATTTTTCTGAACAAGTTCAATAATCGGACCCAGATTAAATAAATCAGTTTGAGTAGCAATCGAGTCTTGAAAAAGACCCACCCGAACCACTCATAAAATTGCTAAAATTACCCACCTCCACGGCAACTAAATTATATAAATCAACTGCCAACAAATCAACAGCCGATTTTCCATGATTATCCATGGTATTATTCTCCTTAATAATAGGAGAACGTATCTCACCCATAACCACTCCCTCCATGACAACACAATCACAATTATCCTCCATTATTGATTTCCTTCTCACAATAATATTAGAATTAAAGCCCAAAGAATCCGCTGCATTATCTCCACTATAACATATATATTATTCTCCTTAATAGCAGTAGCATGACTCTCTCCCATAGTATCCCCTTCCTTCACAACATGATAAGCATTATCCACCATAACATGAACATAATATTATCTCCTATAGATTTATTCCCTACAATAATGCTTCGGTTATAATCAATATCCACAGGAACATAATTTTTACCCCTAATAACAGATTGAGAAATATCCACAGTTGACTTACCTTGAAGAACCAAATTTTGTTTTGAAATTCTAGGATTACCCTCAGTTGCCGTCGGGTAAGAAGCTGCCGGGGATGCCGTAGATTTCCTCTCCGATGAGCCAGTTCTTAATCGAAAACAATATGGGTTACTCCTACGAAAATCATCTTTGTGTCCCCATCTACCTCCCCAATTCCCTTTATGATTATGGTTTGAAGCTTTCACCCAATCTCCATACTTGTTCTCCACTTCCACCCCAAAATTTCTATCATCTATTCTACTAGTGCAGTGAAGCTCTTCATGCCCAAGAATACTGCAATGGAAGCAAAATTTAGGCAATCATTCGTATTGGCACCAAATCCAAATCTTAGCCACATTATGACGAATAAAAACACATTGAACCACCAGTTGATTAACATTGATTTCGACTTTAATACGAATAAATTTCATTTGCTCAAAGCCATCACGAACAACCCATTCATATGTGTCAATAATATTGCCAATTCTCTTACCAATAAGTTTATCGACAGACTTACCTCTCCATTCAATCGGAAGACCGTGTAGTTGTATCCAAAAGGCACACGGGACAAAAGCAGAGTTTGAAAGATCCATCCCCCATTCTTCAAGAAAAAATAAGGATTAACTTATCATCAAATAACCATGGTCTATTCTCCAAAACGAATGACATATTCGATTCGCCCTCGAAAATAATTTGAAAAATATTATTTTCGACTTCCAAGAATCTATCCAAATTCCATGTTTTCAACAACGCTTCACGAAGCCAATTTTGTTAACCTTCTTCAATGTAAGAATCTTCATCATGACACTCAAACGACAAACCTCCACTTCTTTAAAATTAGTCCCCTTACCAATCTCAATCTTCGTTTCTTCCACCTTTGTGAGAGGTAGTTTCTTAGACATCTTTTCCATGGTCTCATCCATATTACTAAGGATAAAATTCCTGCCCTCTCTCATAAGAAAGACGACAAGGAAATAAGAAAGAAAGAAGGACTCCAGACAACAAAGAATACAAAAAGAAGAAGAAAATCCACTATCCAAGAATAGAAAAATTCTAGAGAGAGAAAGTGACCTCAAAGAGAGGAAAACTAACAATTTAAATTAATTATATATGTTTAGCTCCATTTGACTTTGTACATGATACAAAATCACATTTTTACTTTTACAATATCAATTTGACTTTGTCATAACGTGCACGCGACGCGGAGTGACGATTGAAAAATTATTTTTGAACAAAAGAAATTTGAAGCCGCCACCAATCATTTTAGGGTGTGATTGGTCACCAAATTTTTAAAACACAAATTTTGGTCTATGAAAACTCAAAGTTGGATCAGGAGTCATTTGTGCGTGGGGAATGTATTAGCACCTCACAACATCCATTGTAAAAATGGTTACCAAATTTAATAAAATGATATCCAAATTATATTTTGAAACAATGTTAAAGAAAGAAATAAATAAAAGTGAAAGAAATTAATTTTTGAATGTCCTATTAGGTACGTTTTTGTATCATAAAATGAATCAAAGTAAATGACCTTTAATGGGTGGTACAAAGACCATTGAAAAATATTTTTTAATTTTTTATTTTTTTTGAAAATAAAAGCATTATTGGAGTTATTCTTGGTATCCAAAAATAACACCTCACCTTAGGAGTTCGAGAAATTTGGTATCCCAAAAAAACTCAAAGTCCGTCATAAGATTTTTTGTGAAAGCAAAATTAAATTATGAATTAATCAAGATTTAAAATTTAATTGTTAAGGTTTTAATTCATACATATGCGAACATTAACTCTAATGATAAGATAATAAGACAAATATCACATTACAAACATGATAATATAACAATGATACATAAATAAATATGAGAGAATAAAATGACAATTATAAAGAAAGCGGGTAAAAAGAAACGTTAAAAAGAGATAAAATATGTGATAAAATTAAGGTTGATGTGTCAAGTAAAAAAATGTGGAATATATAAATAAAGAGGAATGAAAAAACTGTGAATTGAAATAAACATAGGAGTTAACTTGTATTAATATAAGAAAAAAAATAAAATGACATTAAAAGAAAAAAAAGTAGAAAAAAAATAGAAAAAAAATTATGGACAGAGGCTTTGCCTCTATTCTTCAATAGAGATGAGTTGTCGCAGCTCTTGCCTGCAACAGAGGATTTTCTCTGTTGTAATTTTTTTTAAAAATAAAATATAATAATAATAATAATAAATAAATAAGTGATAAAAGAATGTAAGAAAAATGATGAAAAAATAGATTTTTTTACATAAATATGCCTATTTTTTATATATGACTACTTAATCTACTAATTATCATTTTCTTTCATTCCCTTATTAGTCATTTCTAATCAAATAGTAAGAAAATGATCATGGATGGTAACTAGTTCGAATAAGTGTCAAAAAAACGATGAGCAAAATGTTTTTAAAATAAAAATAAAAGATTTTAGGATATAAATATACCCTTTAATTTTTGACATACTTAGTTCACCAATTACAATTTTTCTTTTTTTCCTTCATTGCTAGGAGTGATAATTGATGATAACTAGTTCAAACAAATGTCACAAAAATGATGAACAAAAAAAAAAGAAAAGACTTGTAAGAATATAAAAAATTTAAAGTTTAAATATTTACATAATCTTGTATAGAGGTTCTACTCTTTATTTTATGTATTTTTATGTATGAAAAATTATCATAGGAGATCTTTGCATCAAATGTACATTTTCAACCCATTAAAGGGTTGATTCACATTGAGCTGATTTTACACCCCTCAAAAGCTTTATCCTCATTCTCATTGATTGAGTTGATGACAAAGACATCTTATTATCAAACTTGTAAAGAAATCATCAATGCATGAAAATAAAACTTAATATTAAGAGTACGAGAAATTATAAAGAAGGAATAAACAACTTATGTATTGAAAAAGAAACAAAAAAATATCAACTACATGAGTATGAAGAAGAGAAATGATGAAGAATAATGAACAAGATATATCGTAAGCTAAAGTGCAAGAAATTTCAACTACCTTAAGAAAAAGAATGGAAGAAGATGAAACATGAATATAAATGTAGACTCTATTTCTCTCTCTCTCTCTTAGAAAGTCTCTCCTATTTTCTCACACACTCTCCCTCTAAAAGATATTCTGTCTTTCTCTCTCAAGACCTCTATTTCTCTCTCTAAAATCACCTCTCTTTCTCACTCTCCAATCCTTCTTTCAAGTGAAGAACTCCCTTCTATTTATAAGCAAATTTAGGGCTTCACTTTTTTATTTTTAGTCCTTTTGCTCTTTTATTTTTATTTTTAGTCCTTGGACAATTCTTCTTATTTTTAGGCATTGTTCTATTTTTTAAATCATACATATAGTCTTAGACTAGTATATGAGCCAAAAAAATAAAATTTATATTTTTAAAGTATTGGACCGGATGAAATACGATATCTACAGCTATCTCCCTTTGTTCACGCTTATAAGCTTAGAAAGTGTACAAAGATTTAGATAAGTATTTTAATCGAAAAAAGACTATATGGATAAGGGTAATAGACATCTCAAATTATTCGGGTTCTATGAACTGACAAAATTATGAAATGGACCTGGATACACACAGGTTTTGACATCTACTCAATTCAGGTTTGATTTAACCATATTAATTGAAACGGACCAGGCACTGATACTGGGCTTCGACCGTGAAAAATTTTGGTTTTATTTAACCAAAGATAAAGAAATGACGTGGACCTGGATAGACACAGGCTTTGACCTCGACTCGATGCGGGTTCGATTTAACCATATTAATTGAAACGGACCAAGCGCTGACACCGGGTTTCTACTGTGATAAAGTTAGGTTCGATTTAACCAAAGATAAAGAAATGGCGTAGACCTGGATAGACACAGACTTCAACCTTGACTCGATGTGGGTTCAAATTAACCAAAATATTTGAAAGGAAAATGAACTTGGTTAGACACGGGCTTTGACCTCGACTCAATTCGGGTTCGATTTAATCGGATTACATCGAAAGAAAATGAACTTGGTTAGTCACAAGCTTCGACCTCAAATCAATTCGGGTTCAATTTAACAATATATATTTGAAGAGAAATGGATCTGGATAGACACATGATTCAACCTCGACTCAATTCGGGTTCAATTTAACTAGAGAAAATGAAGTGTTTGATCTAATTTCTATAAGCTTCATATGGTAGCCAGAGCTAGACTAATGTAGACTCTAAATGTTGAAAAGTCTTGTGTGGATTTCAGAAAAATATCCTGAAATGATTCATGCACTTGAATTGCATCAAAACATATCAATATGAGGTATGTCTATGTATTGTAATTCTTGCATATAAATGCAAAGTAGTGATTTTGAATGCATGCATGATTTAAACATTTGTAAAAAAGTTATTTGATGATTTTTTATGGTTGACTAATGTAGTCATATCCTTCACCCTTTGAAACAATCATTTGGGCTATGATCATTGACTCGCAATGAACTATCGAGCATATTTTCAAGAAAATGATGCATTATTGTTCATTGGTTTATGCCCTAGTATTCAGCTTCACATTGATGATGAAGACAAATGAATAATTTCTTCATATTTTGCTTCTTTTCTACACTTCTAATTTTGTAATCCTCCAATCACTCTTTAACCTTTTCCATCCGCATATTGACTTTTCTCGTGGTGACTTTTCAGATTTCACCTCGCACTCAGACTGCCTTTCTTAGTTCCTATTATTTTTTTTAATTAGCTTTCACCTAACCAAGTTTATGCTTCTGATTTATTTTAAGAGTAGTTAATGATATCTTAGAATTAAGTGGAATAAGAAATAATTGAAGTAACGAGAAGATGAAGTATATGTATTTGTCAACTGAAAAAAAGCTTTTCATTGATGAAGAACAATGTTTACAAACAAGGATTTGGAAAAATTATGAAATAAAATTATCCAGTATTTGAGACAGCTTTTTTGAAAACATTTTTTTGCCCAACTTCACTTTTCCCATACTTAGGGCGATCAAACGAAGTACTTCTTGACTGCATCAGAATTAACTGTATGCGGTAAATCGTCTTCATCCATGTTTGTTAGCATGAAAGCCCCTCTAGAGAAGGCCTTCTTGACAATGAAAGGTCCTTCGTAATTTGGGGTCCACTTCCTAAGTCTCGTTCTCGGCAGGGATGCAAATTTTTTTCATATACATGCATCATTTTTCTTTGATATAATTGTCATCTACATAATGCAATCAATCTTTTTTCCTCGATGAAATTCAATTGCTCATATCATGTTTGTACCGACTCTGCTTCTTCTAACTTCACCTCCATTAAGACTCTAAGGGAGGGAATTTTCACCTCGATTAGAAGGATCGCTTCCATGCCATATACCGAAGAGAACGGTGTTGCCCTAGTTGATGTTCAGACTGATGTGCGGTATCCATTAGTGTGAAAAGGAGCATCTCCTACCAATCCTTATAAACCTCTGTCATCTTCTCTATAATCATTTTTATGTTCTTATTGGCTGCTTTCACTGCTCCATTCATATTCGGACGATAAGGAGATGGATTATGATGCTTAATTTTGAACTGCTCACATAATTCTTTCATCATCTTATTATTTAAATTTGTCCCATTATCTATGATGATACTTTCAGGTAGACCATATCGGCAAATTATTTCCTTTTTAATGAACTTAACAACCGTGCATTTCTAGTTATACTCGAATAAGAACTCACCTCCATCCATTTGGTAAAATAATCTATAGAGACCAAAATGAAACGATGCTCGTTAGAGGCTTTTGGTGTGATGGGATCAATGATGTCCATGCCTTACATAGAGAACGACTAAGGTGCAGCCATGACATGTAAAGAGGACGTGGGTACGTGAATTTTATCTGCATAAATTTGACATTTATGACATTTTTTGGTTTACTTGATGCAGTCAGATTCTAGAGTCAACCGATAATATCATACTCTCAAGATTTGTTTGGCCATCATGTGTCTATTAACATGAACACCACAAATTCCTTCATGAACTTCCTCTATGATTTGATTCGCTTCCCTTGTATCAACACATCTTAACAGTACCATATCATGGTTTCTTTTGTAGAGTATTTCATCGTTCAAGAAGAAACTCATGGACAATCTTCTAATAGTGCGTTTATCATTCTCAGAAGCTTTGGATGGATATTCCCTATTCTTTATATATTGTTTGATGTCGTAATACCATGGTCATATGTCTGGCTCTTCTTCAATACTCATACAGTGAACAAGGAAATCTCGCTTCTCAAATTTTTTGGGTTGAACTTCTTCCTTAATTCAGTTTTATGCGGCAAACATGGATGCTAACTTCAGGGACCTAGGTAAGACCTCTTAAATACATATCCCGAGGGTAGGATAGTTGTAGAGGCAAAATGAAGAAGAGTGAAGCCTAATAGGAGGTTATAAAAGTCACCACAAGGTTAGTAACAAAAATACAGTACGAAATTCTCAATAATAAGAATAATTTAGTTAGTTGAGCAATGAGTAGATTATTTTGGAGTAATTCTTCTAGTAGTAATAGGTCAACAATAACCTCAATACTTGACATAATAAATGATGAACACATTGAATTAGCAGATGATCAAGTGGATCATAGGGTATGGAGTATACCTAAAATCCCTAATAAAAATATTTATAAATAAACATGGTATGTTGCTTCTTTCAAGCCTCAACATCATGTAAAAACAATTGAAAAATATATGCTCTTAAGAAAGAGCATGAAACATGTCAATCACTTTCCTCTGATGCAATAAAGCATTATATTCAAGAAGGATATAATTTCGCAGGAGAAATAATGTTTGGATCAATTCCTGCTTTAATTTAGATTTTGGCTTTGTGGCCTAAGTATTTTACCCTTTGAGGAGGGTCTTGATTCAGGTTTTGATTTAGGTCTGGATTCTCTAGATGAATTGGATGATTTTGATTGTGGTTCTGGACTAGTATGTTAATTTATTCTTACTGGAGCCTGGGTAAATGGATTGACCAACTTCAAGCTAGGGTGGTTTTTTGTAAACTCTTGATTGATGGATGCATTTATTTTTTGGGTATTGAACTTGTCCCACCATTTCACATAATACTGTCTGGTGAGAACTTCATTTTCTATTGAGTATTTCCACTTGAGAATCCATGGCAATTTAAAAATATTTATGAAGCAAAGTGATTGGGGGAAAGAAGCCTCAATTGGTGAGGGCTTAGAATATTTTAAAAATAAATCAAAACTTTGCTGTAGATCAATTGGGAGAAGTTCTAAGAGGGGACCATAAATGAACCACCACATTAAGAACCATTTTGGAAAATTAATTTTAAAATTATTGTCGAAATTTAAAAACCATGAGTGGGAGAAATTACTGTCCTGATGCAGGGAAAGTATATGTCAAGTATCAATGTAATCAAAATAATTGTATTGTTTTTTATTTAAAAGATTTTTCATGTCAGAAGAATGGGCCTTCGATTCTTCTAATGTTAGAATTTTGAGAATGTAAAAGGAGTGATAGATGATCTTTCCTTCTCCATTCAGTTGGAGAGGGGGTCGTAGAGAAACAAGAAGATAAACAGTAAAAAAATGTATTTACAAATAGTAATTATAAAACTGTATTAGGGTCTAAGATTAAAAACTTACACAAACAGAGTTTATTGGCAACAATAAATGAGTGCTCCCGCTCACTAATTTATGTTGAAGAAAAAGAGAAGAAAAGATTTACAAAATAGGAGTAGAAGAAGAAAGCTTTGTTTCACAAAACATGTTTTAGCTTTCAAAGAGTAAGAGTTGTAAAAAAAATCTGATTCACAAATTGGACTACCTATTTATAGTCAAGGAAAGTGGAGTTCACCGGAAACTCATCACTTACACGAACTATTATATTCTACAAAAGTAAACTCTGTTTATTAATAGTTGCCTAATAATAGTAAAAAGTATAAATAGTTGCCTAATAATTTGACAACTAGTATAATTATTATAAAAAAAGACAAAAATGTAAAGATTCCTCGATAATTGTTATCTCGGCCTTCGTGTCTTCATAATTTCTCTGTTATGATTGCTTGTGGTTGAAATGTTATTAAGACTGTTGCACATTGGATCCCTTGATAATTGCTATCTTGGATTCTTGTGTCTTTTTTATTTGTTCGACAAATCATAATTACTGTCTGGAAAGTTCATTGTGACTATTGCCATTGTTTGCTTTTCTTGAAGATCATTATGACCGTTGCGTTATGTTGAGTTGTCGTTATGATCAATTGATTCTTGGATCTTATTCTAACACTAGAATTTTGCCAAAGATAAATCCGTTTGTTTACTGATTAATTCAGATCTGTTCATTATCACTAGGATCAATACTTTTGAATATGACCTTCAATTTGCTGAGGGGTAACTTCTCTGGATGATTGATCTCTTTGGATTTTTTATTTAGTTTGGTGACTTGACTCTGTAGGTGATTCAAAATCTGGTTCATTATTATCTTCTAAAAGGAGAAGTAGAATTAATTGTTCCTCTAATTTGAGTTTAGGCTTGGTGGCCTTTGATTTACCTTTTGAATAGGGTTTGGAATCAAGATTTGATTTGGGTTTAGAAGAATTTAGACTAGATAGTTTATTTGTAGGGCTAGGTCCATGGATAGTTTCATGGTTGATGGATTCAATAATTTTATGGGTATTCATTTTATCCCACCATTTAGTATAATATGGTATGGTGAGGATTTTATTTTCAACCAAATATCGCCATTTCAAAATTCAAGATATTTTGTATTTGTTTGTAAAACAAAGTATTTAAGGAAAGGGAACCTCAATTGGTGAGGGCTTATAAGCCTCTGAAAATAAATTGAACCATTATTGTAAAGCATTCTAAGGTAAGACCATGAATGTACCACCATTTTGAGAACCGATTTGAAAAATTAGTTTTGAAATTGTTATCAAAATTTAAAAACTGAAAGTGAGAAAAGTCACTACTTTGATGCAAGAAAATCTCATGCCATCATCAATACAATCAAAATAATTATTGTTTTTATTTGAAAGGATTTTGAAACTTAAAGAATGGATTTTCCAAACCTTCATAGTTATGATTCTGATGATAGAGAAATAATAGTAAATGATTCTTTTCTCAAAATTTTTGATTGGACTAATTTTTATGGATTTTATTTCTAAGAGGATATCTTTGTAGAAACTGAGATTTTTGTTATTGTGTCTGGAGACATAATGAAATTTGTGAATGAAATGGGCTTTAGCAAATTGTGCTGGATCTTTCAGATGAGCAAATGAAGGTTTAATATGAAAGAGATTATGATAAATTGGTTGGTCAAGTGATTGAGCATTAAAAGATTGAGTATTTAAAAATGGGTCAAATTGTTTGACCAGGGTTAATTGATATTCGGGTTTGATGGACCCAAGTATTGTTAATTGAACTTGATTAGGAGCAAAAGAATCCTCTTTGATTTGGGCCTTAAAGGTCAATTGTTGAGTCGAAAACTCTTCTATTTTTGAACCATTTATTACATATTTTCTGAAAGAAATATTGATTCCTTTTATTAAAGATTTTACTGCATGCTTATGACATTTTTGAAATTCATTAGGCATGATGAAAAAAGTACCTTTTAGTACTAAAAATTCTCTTATTGTTTTATTTGAAAATTCAATTTTAGAATTTACTTGTCTCAATAGATTTTCAGTTAAAATTCTCATATAACAAATTTCATTAGTTTTGTAAAAACCTATTTTCATACTTTTCTTATAACATTGAATTAATGTTGTATTGAAATCATACTTCAACCCAACATGTTCTAAAAATTCATCCAATTCATCAGTACAACCATTGGATATTCAAATCTATTATGACCATAATTAATGGATGAGAGTTTTGAACAAAAAGCGATTATCTTGTCATGGAGCTTCTTGATTTTAAAATAATTTTGATTAAATGCTCTGGCCTTTACCTTCTCATATTCTAGTAGGTCATATTTTTCAAATTGCGCTATTGCAGAATCTAAGTATGATTTCCTGCAAAAGATTACAAGTAAGGGGGTCATGAATTTAATTATTAATACATTGTATAAATTAAATATTGAAATCAAACTTGCTATAAATCGATTTTTACCTGGCAAAACTTTGTTTGGAAGGAATCTCAAAACATGTTTTGTAGATTCAAAATTAATTAAAATAAATTTTTGATTTAATAAGGCAAATTGTATGAAATAAATTTTAAATTCTAGAAATCTATTTTTTGATTAAAATAATTTGATTCTTTTTGCAAAGATAACTAAAATGTTTTGTTTTATTATCATGACAAATAATTCAAAGTAGTTCCAATATTATTTGTCATATTTAAAGGAAATGTTATTAATGTAAGTAATCAAGAAATTCAACCAGTATTGTTTATTGAGAATGTAGTCAATTAAGAATTGATTAAAGAATTCAATCATTATATTATGAAATTTACTTGGAGCAAATTTAAGATCAAATAGTATTATTTTTCATTTATAATGATCAAATATAATTTTGTATTTATCAATCTTATTTATCTGGATTTATTAAAATCTAGATTTTATATCAAACTTAGATAATGCAACAACTTCTCAAAATCTGTTAATTAAGTCCCTTTTTGTTTTCTATTGGATATTTTATCAATTCCAATACATCGTTGATGGGCTTGTAATTGATTACTAAATGAAGAATTATTTGTTCAAAGATTTGATCTTGAAGAACAATATCTTGAAGTTGTTCCTCAATCCTTTTGGATTTAAAAACAATTTTTTTTTTGAAAATTTAACAGGTTCATCCATAGGATAAGTAATTATCCCATCATACTTTATTGTAAAAGAATACAATAAAGAAATGAATGGTAAACCTATAATTGTTTTATCAGTCATATTTTTTTACTAAGACAAATGATGTTTTAAAATATACATTGTTATGACAAATATGAATTTTGAGTATTTCATATTTGATATGTATATGAGTACCATTGGCGGAAGACAAAGATTCTTTTGTATTCTTGAAGTACTTTGGAGGAGCTAGTCCTTTCTGTATACAATTCAAATCTACTCTTGAATCAACAATAGTCATTGTTATGAAATCAAAATCTTGAATTATTATTTATACATCAATTCTTGATTTTGATATGATTAAGTATTTTGATGAAATTATCATTATTTTGATTGTTGATAATATGTTCTTCAACCTTATTAATTGAAATTGGGAATCTACTAGGTTCTCCTAGTTTACAAGATTCATGAATTTTAATTATTATCAATTGTAAAAGATAGAATTCTTCTTTTATTTTAATATTTTTAATTTTTTTCTGAAGTTCATGTAGGATAACTTCTTTTTTCTTTCCTTTACTCATATTGAATTTTTAAGGGTTTGTGAAAGGCTTGCGATATTGTTAGACTTAGTATTTTCTTTTAAAATTATTTTCCTAAGTCTTTCTAAGGATTATGGACTTTTAATTTTGCTAATTAAATCCAACAAGAGATTTTCTTCTTGTTCTTTATTTTTATTTAGAACATTAAATTTTTGAAAACTATCCCTACACCCCATAGAGATGTTAGGGGAATTAGTGCCATAACTGGGAGATATAGATTTTGAGGATTCAGGGTATTTAAATTCTCCTAAATCATCACTATCACATTCATAGTTTTCTATTGACTCTGCGATTCTAAACAATTCTTATTTTTTTATTAGAGATTTTTAATTGATTAATTTTGTCTTTAACTTGATAAGTTTTAGAGGAATGACCATTTTGGCCATATTTAAAATACTTAAGTTTATTTTTATCAAAAGAATATTTATTGTGTTTTCTTCTAGAATAAATTTTATTCTTGGAGAAACATTTGTCAAAATTTTTATTCTTTGAAAAATATTGGTTAAAAATCGTATGCTTATTCTTATGGTATTTTCTCCTATCAGGCTTACGAGTCTTTTTAGGGTTTGAATGAGAATTTTTCCTAATAAGGGGTAAACTATACTGCTCACAAGAATTGCCTAATTCATATTCTATAGTTTTATTTTCTTTATTGATTTTCATACCAATGCATATTCCAAAATCTTCCTTTTGTATTGTAGTAGTAATTGTACCATAAGTACGACTATCATAGTCTATGTATCCTAGGTTATTACTAAGGACTACTCTTATTTTGTGTTTGTACAAAATGGGTAATTTATTAATAATTTCTTTCCAAGAGGGTTGATTGTTATCATCCATTGACATTATTCTGGACGAAAATATATTTTTGTACGAGTGAATTTTACTTAGGGTTGGACACTTAAGATTTGGATATGTGAAGTAATATTACTCGACATTCCAATGAAGTATTTAACTATTGTGTAAAGAAGTGTATTGGTGGCATTAGGCATTGTTTCCTATTTTCCTTCAATAATTAGTGTTCCTTCAGCATTAATTTTTATTGCTAAACGGATGGTATTTTTATTATTGATTTTGCACCTTCAAAAGAGATCGAAGGGAAGGCATATTGAATTACAGAAATAGATTCATGTGTACTTCTTGCTGCTATAGGGCAAGAAAGATAGGAACTAATTCAAGACAGTCATTTATGGACGGGAAGAGTATGACATATTCCAGGGACCTTGTGAGATAATTTTTCCACCGGGAACGTAGCATTCCTGTGAATCATGCGACTAAAAGATTGATTACCTCATTGTGAAGTAAATTGTGTGTGGTAATGTAGCTGTTAGCTACCATTGCCATGTGTTAAAATTTATTGAGAACTTCCTGCTTAGAAAGTCCATCAATATTCCATTTGTGCAATTTATCTGTAGAAACAGAAAATTGGTTAACTAAATAATTTTTAGAAATTTGAATATCAAGAGGAATTGACTTTTTAGGCCATTTCCTTTCTAATTTATTAATTTCTAAATTTCTATGTGATTCTTCAATATTATTAATATTTGAAGAACCATTTATCGTGGTTGATTCATAGGTAGATTCTGAACTATGATTTTTCTAAATCTGAATTATTGTGTTGATCAATTACCTTCAATTTTTTAGGTATATTATTGATAATATTTTCATATTTAATTTCAGATGATTCTAAATTTTTAAATGATTCTTCAATATTACTAATGTTTGAAGATTCACTTATTGTGGATGACTCATATGTGGACTCTGATCTATGACTTTCTGGATTTGAACAATTGTCTTGATTGATTATTTTTAATTTTTGAAATATTTCACCAATCTTTTCAGACTTAGTTTTAAATTCTGAATTACTATCTTGGTTAACTACCTTAATAGAGGAAAATGACTAAGTAGAATTATTTTTTAATTCCTGAATCATTTTATTAATTTTTTTATTCACTAAATTCAGGTTTATGAATATCATCAACTTTATTCTCCACTTTGTCTAATTGCTTACCTATTGTAATTAGACTTTGATTGGTGTAATTGAGTTGTTCAACTAATTTTTTATTTGATTCTTCTTCCTTTGAAATCTTAAAAGGATAAACAGTGATTAAAGAATTTCTATGGTTAATGTCCTCGGAGGATATTATTTAGTTTCTAAACATTTTAATATTTTTCAACTTTGTTAACGTTTGAAGATTCATCAATTGTGAATGATTCATAGGTTGATTCTTACCTATGATTTTCTAAATTTGAACTACTGTCCTCTAATTCTTCAAGTTTATTATTAGTAAGGTTTTTGAATTCTGAATAATTGTTTTGATTATCAATCATACTAGAATAAGATGATTCATTAGTTTTTAAATTCTTTAATGTTTCTTCAATATTTGAAGATTCATTAATTATGGAATATTCATAGGTAAGTTCTAACCTATGAATATCTAATTCAAAGATACTGTCATGGTTACTAACCTTGACAGATGATCTAATTTCTAAATTTTTGGATGGTTCCTCAATACTATTTGAAGATTCATAGGATTCTGACCTATAGGATTCTTTCGTTTTATTATTCAAAGAATTATGAATTATGAATGACTCATATGTAGATTCTAACCTATGGTTATCTGATTCTGAGACATTGTCTCTTAAAGATTTTAACCTTCCAAGTGTTTCTTCATTATGAGTTTTCTCATAGTGAAGTTAGAGAGATTTAATGAAATCTTTATTAGGTTGAGAACTTTTATGAATAATTAGGATTTTTTCAGGTGGTGCATGATTGACAATTACCACACTCGAGTCTTCCTAGACCCATTTAGATTTGAGAATTATTTTAATATTTTACTCATAAATATCTTCGATATAATCAAGGGAAAATATGTTAACTTTATAATTTTGCATGAATGTCTTCCATTCAGCAAATATGATTTTTTTATCTATATTATATGAATATTTGAACCTATTATCTCTATTAAGATTAGTTGGGTCATCATTGTGTTTATATATACTTGCCCAATCTAGTTTGTATTCTTGCTGCAAATTATTTGGATTCATATTTTTAGAATTTTTTAATTTTTGTTTTAATTCTTTAATCCTAAAATCTTAATCATTATTAATAGATGATCTAGAAAAGGAACTCTTAGAGGTACTAGACTGGTTATACTCCATAACTTTAAAATTAAAAAGATTTTTAATTAATTGTATTAGATTGTTTATTATTAAAGTTTGTCTGAATTTCTTGAAAACTTATTTCTTTATGTTCTAGACCTTTAATTTTTAATTTTTTTAATTCTTGCTCCATTTGAATCCTAATGGAGAAATTAGAATTGGAATTCTTATTTTTATTGGGTATGTTGCATACACTATTATTTACTTGACTAACGTCTTCAGATTGATTTTCTTGATCATCTGAAAGGTATTCGAAATGATCATTCTGATCATCTGATGAGTGTTCAAAATATTTATGATCTACTTGATCATCTGCAAATTCAAAATATTCTTCATCCACTATGTTGGATATTGAAGATATTATAGACCTAATGCTACTAGAAGAACTACTTCTAGATAACCTACTCATTGCTCAAAATAACTAAATTATTCTTATTATTGAAAATTTCATACTGTATTTTTTGTTACTAACCTTGTGGTGACTTCTACAACCTCCTATTAGGTTTCACTATTCTCAATTTCACCTTTACAACCACTCTACCCTCGGGATCTACGTATCTAAGAGGTCTTACCTAGGTCCCTGAAGCTAACCAAATAGAAGTTGATACGTCAGCCTCTGATAAACAGATCACAGATTAGGTAAACAAATAATACAGAGAAATAATCAATTATAAGAATAAAAAGCCACTTGGGCGGAGAGTGAGATTAGATATAAGAAATTATTCATGTAAGCAAATAAGCAAATAATAATATCAATAACCAGCCATAATAGGTGGCAAACAGTATAAATTATGCAGAAATTGAAGTAAAAATAATAAATGAACAGTATTATCCTCACCAGGTTTGGCTCTGATACCAAAAGACGTAGAATTAAACAGTAATTTAGAGAGGGGGTAGTAAAGAAGCAAGAAGATATACAGTAAATTACTGTTTCAACTTCTTTACTATTCCCTCTCTAAATTACTGTTTAATTCCGCGTCTTTTGGTATCAGAGCCAAACCTAGTGGAGATAATACTGTTCATTAACTGTTTCTACTTCAATTTTTGCATAATTTATACTGTTCGCCGCCTATTATGGCTGGATATTGATAATATTGTTTACTTATTTACTTACATGACTAATTCCTTATATCTAATCTTACTCTTCGCCCAAGTGGCCGGTTATTATTATAATTGATTATTTCTTTGTATTATTTGTTTGCCTAATCTATGAATTTGTTTATGAGAGGCTGATGTACCTGCTTCTATTTGGTTAGCTTCAGAGACCTAGGTAAGACCTCTTATATACGTAAATCTTGAGGGTATGGTGGTTGTGGAGGCGAAATGGAGAAGAGTGAAGCCTAATAGGAGGTTGTAGAAGTCATCACAAGGTTAGTAACAAAAATACAGTATGAAATTCTTAATAATAAGAATAATTTAGTTAGTTGAGCAATGAGTAGATTATTTAGGAGTAATTCTTTTAGTAGTAATATGTCAACAATAACATTAATACCTGACATAATAAATTATGATTACATTGAATTAGCAGATGATCAAGTAGATCATAAGGTATGGAATATACCTAAAATCCCAAATAAAAATATTTATAAATTAACATAGTCTGTTGCTTCTTTCAAGTCTCAACATCATGTAAAAATAATTGAAAAGATATATGCTCTTGGGAAAGAGCATGAAACATGTCAATTACTTTCCTCTGATGCAATAAAGCATCATATTCAAGAATGATATAATTTCTTTCATTTTGGTTTAGTCCAGATTGGAGTAAAACCTCTCACAAGAAGAGGCCTAAATACCTCTGTCTTATTAGCCTTGCAAGATGTAAGATTTACAAATTTTAATGATAGTATTTTAAGATTAATTAAATCCTCACTTTGTAATGGTTCAATCCTCATATTTTAAAATCATTAACTTTGAATATTAAAACTAGTAATTACCAAGTCCTAGAAGGCACTCAATCTCTAACTTTAATCTTTAGAATTCATTACAAAGTAACCAAAACAAATATGAATTTCCAAGCCATCAATTGGAGTTTAAAGAATCAAACCCTATTGATACAATCTAGTCAAAGTAATGCCAATATTAGAGTTCTTAAAACAATCTGATCAATCTGATGAAACAGAAGCACCCACTGGATCAGCTTCCTTGTCATTCTGTTAATCCTCAACTCTTAGTTCTAAATGTAAGAACCTTGAGTCAAGAATATAAACCAGATTGGGAAGGTATATCTTAACACAATAATGACCCAGCCAATCTAGAGACATAATAGATTCAGAGATTCATATGATATGGATAAAAGAAAAGTCATACTTGCCGAATGGAAGGCATTCATGCAAGAATCTAAAATTGATATATTTTGATTATGTTGAAGATATTTAGGAAAGAAATATCAAAGTAATTTCAAAATATAAATGGGTTAAGGAAGACTCTAGTGTAGAATCTACTAGTCATCCTCCTCTAGATAAAATCATGATTAACCATAAAAATTCATTAATCATTGATTCCCCTATCAAAATTGCAAAGGAAGAAGAACAAAAAAAATAGTTGAACAACTCAACTATACTAACCAGAGTCTAATTACATTAGGTAAGCAATTAAACAAAATTGAAACTAAGGTTGATGTTCTCAATGAACCTAAACCTAGTGAAACCCTGAAAGAAAACCCTTTAATAAATCTTTCAGATAAAACCACTTTAAAAATTATTCTAATTAATAAAAAGATTGATAAAATGATTCAGGAATTAAAGAATAAATCTAATGAGTCATCTTCCTCTGTTAAAGTAGTTAACCAAGACAGTAGTTCAGAATCTAAGTCTGAAAAAATTGATGAAATATTTCAAGATTTAAAAGTAATTAACCAAGATGTTAATTCAGATTCAGATAGCCATATGTCAGAATCAACTTACGAATCTTCCACAATAGGTGAATTTTCAAATTTTAACAATATTGAAAGAAAATTTAAGAATTTAGAAATTAATAAATTAGAAAAAAAATGGCATAAGAAACCCATGCCTCCTGATATTCAAATTACTGAATCTTTTCTTGTTAATCAATATTCTGTTTCTGTAGAAAATTATATGAATGGAATATTGATGATCTTTTTGAACAGGAAGTCCTCAATAGATTACAACACATGGCAATGGAAGCTAACAACTACATTACCTCTCACAATTTATTTCATGAAGAAGTAATAAATCTTCTAGTCACATGATTTACAGGAATGCTCCATTCCTGGTGCGAAAAACATCTCACGGAAGAATCCAAATTTTACATTCTTTCAACAATTAAGATTGATGCTGAAGGAAACCTAATTATTGGAGAAAATCAGAAAATAATACCTGATGGGATAAATACACTCCTTTATACGATAATTGAACATTTCATTGGTACGCCATGTAACATTACTTCGCGTATTCATGATCAATTAACATATCTTAGGTGTCCGACATTAAGTGATTTTAATTGGTATAAGAATATATTCTTATCCAAAGTAATGTTAAGGGGTGATAGTAATCAACCCTTTTAGAAAGAAAAATTCATTAATGGATTACCCAATCTCTTTGCCCATAAAATAAGGACAATCCTTAGTAATGACCTAAGAAATATAGACTAGGATAGTCTAACATATGGAACAATAATTACTATAATACAAAAAGAATGATTAAAAATGTGTGTTGATATGAAAATCAATAAACAAATTTAAAAAGAAAGCAAAACTTTTAAATATGAGTTAGGTAATTTTTATGAGCAATACGGTCTACCCTCTATTGCCCCTTCTTAGAAGAATAGAAAAAATTCTCACTTAAACCCTAGAAGGTCTCATAAGCCCTATAGGAAAAATGACCACAAACATAAAAATAAAAGTTTTGACCAAAACTTTTTTAAGAATAAAAATTATTCCAGAAAAAGGTTTAATAAAAAATTTGATAAAACTAATATTACCTGTTTTAAATGCGGACATAAATGTCATCTATCAAATACTTGTCAATTTAAAAATAAAATTAATCAATTAAAAATTTTTGAAGAAGATAAATAGGAATTGTTTAGAATCTTTGAAATAATAGATTACTATGACAGTAATAGTGAAGATTTAGGAGAATATGAAACCGCCGAATCCTCTGAAACTGAATCTTCAAGTTCTGACAGTGATTCTCCTAACATCACTATGGGGTGTAGGGATAGTTGTTGTAAAAAAATCAATATCTTAAATAAAAATGAAGAACAAGAAACCCTCTTGTTAGATTTAATTTACAAATTTAAAAACCCAGAATTAAAACAAGAATATCTTGAAAGACTAAAAAATGTAATTCTAAAGAAAGAAAATGTTAAGTCTAATAATAATAATACTGCAAGTCTTTCACAAACCCTTGAAAAAATCAATAGGATAAAAGGGAAAGAAAAGAAAGTTGCCTTATAGGAACTTTAAAAGGAAATTAAAGATATTAAAATCGAAATAAAAGATTTGAAGAATTCAAACACTGAAATAAAAAAGGAATTAAATATTTTAAAAATAGAAAATCTAATTAACAAACAAGAATTGAGTGAACCTAGTAAATTACTAATTTTTTATAATGAGGTTGAAGAACCTATTAACTGTCAAGACAATGATGAACATTCTATCCAAATCTCCAATCACATTAAAATAAAAAAAATGACACATAATGGTTAGAATAATCATTCAAGATTTTGATTTTACAACAATGACTCTTGTAGATTCAGGAGCATGTTTGAATTGTATGCAAAAAGGATTAGTTCCAACCAAGTACTTTAAGAAGACAAAAAAATCTTTGTCTTCTGTTAATGGTACTCATATGCATATCAATTATGAAATACCCACAGTCTATATTTGCCAAGACAATGTATGTTTTAAAACATCATTTGTCTTAGTAAAAAATATGACTGAAAAATTATCTTAGTTTTACCACTCATTGCTATGCTATATCCATTTTCAACAGAGTATGATGAAATAATTACTTATGTCATGAATAAACCTATAAATTTTAAATTTCTTTCTTTTCCTCAAAATGAAAAATTAAAAACTCTAAAAGAAAAATCTATCTCTAATTCAATAAATCTCATTTCTTGCAAAGAAAAACAATTATGCTTTTCAAAAGATGAATTAAAACTTAATAGAATTGAAGAACAACTTCAGAGTCCTATTCTTCAAAACAAAATTAAAATATTTGAACAAAAAATCTCTAAAGAATTATGTTCTGATATTCCCAATGCTTTCTGGTACAGAAAACAACATACTGTCAATCTTCCTTATATTAAGAGATTTGATGAGAAGAATATCCCAACAAAGGCAAGGCAATTTGGATGAATTATGAAATGCTTGAGTTCTGTAAAAAGGAAATCACAGAACTTCTCAATAAGAATATTATTAGAAGAAGCAAATCTTCTTGGTCCCGCTCGATCTTTTATGTCCAGAAAACCAGTGAAATTGAACGAGGAGTTCCTCCTTTAGTAATCAATTATAAACCCCTTAATAATGATTTAGAATGGATAAGATATTCAATACCAAATAAGAGAGATTTAATAAATAGACTAGGAGATGCCGTGATATTCTCTAAATTCGATATGAAATCTGGATTTTTGCAAATCCACATAAATGAAAGTGATAAATATAAAACAACATTTGTGACTTCATTTGGCCATTATGAGTGGAATGTAATCCCTTTTGTCCTTAAAAATACTCCTAGTGAATTTCAAAATATAATGAATGAAATCTTTAACCAATTTACTGATTTCTCAATTGTTTACATTGATGATGTACTTATTTTCTCAAAAATTATAGAGCAACATTGGAGACACCTTGAACCATTTGTTAGGATAATAAAACAAAGTGGTTTAGTTATCTCTGCAATTAAAATTGAATTATTTCAATCTAAGGTTAGATTCTTAGGATTTGAAATATACCATTCTATAATCAAGCCAATTGACATAGTAATACAATTTGCCGACAAATTCCCCAATGAAATTCTAGATAAAATACAATTGCAAAGATTTTTAGGATCTTTAAATTACATATATGATTTTTATGACAAAATTAGAATTGATTGTAATCCTCTCTTTGACAGGCTTAAAAAGAATCCCCTTCCATGGACAACTGTCCATACTGATTTAATCAAAATAATTAAGGCTCATGTTAAGACACTTCCTTGTCTTTGCATTCCTACTAATAATTCTTTTAAAATTGTCCAAACCGATGCCTCTGAAATTAGATATATAGATATCTTGTTACATAAAATTTCCCAGAATCACTTGAACAAATTGTTAGGTTTACATCTGGAACATGGTCTCAATCTTAATTACAGTACAATTAAGAAAGAAATCTTATTTGTTGTTTTATGCATACAGAAATTCCAAGATGACTTGTTGAACCATAAACTTTTATTAAAATTTGATTGTAAATTTGCTAAGCATGTTCTAGAAAAGGATGTTAAAAATATAGCCTCCAAACAGATCTTTGCTAGATGGCAGTCTATACTTAGTATTTTTTATTTCGATATTGAATTTATTAAAGGAATTAATAATTCAGTTCCTGACTTTTTAACCTATGATTTTTTACAGGGGCAACATCACGATGAGGTCTAGGCCTCATGCCTCAAAGCATGGAACTAAAGGGGAACCTTTAGTCCCACAATTGGCCCTTAAGACCCAGATTAAAGAGGAGTCCTCTACTCCAATCAAATGACAATACTTGGGTCCATCAGACCCAATTATCAATCAGCCCTGGTAAACCAATTTGACCCATTTGTAATTTCTCAGCCCTTTGATGCCCAACTAGCAAATCAGCCAATTACAAAATACATAAAATCATCTCCTTATCTTCTCGAAAAACCAAGTAAGAATCTTTTTCATATTGAGCTCTCATTCACTCATTTGAAAAATCCTGCTGAAATAGCAAAAGCACATTTTCTTCCTAATTTTCATTTTGTCTCTGGACATAGAGACAAAAATCTCAGCTTCTATAGAGACATTCATTTAGAAACTAATCTGTAAATATCAGCCCAATCAATAATGGAGAAGGAAAGATCATCTATCAATCCTTTTACATTATCAAAATTCTAACATTAGAAGAATGGAAGGCCCATCCTTCAGGCATGAAAAATCTTTTGAGTAAAAAACAATACTATTATTTTGATTATATTGATACTTGGCATACAATTTCCCGAATCAGGACAATAATTTTTCCCACTCATGGTTTTTAAATTTCGACAAGAATTTTAAAATTAATTTTCCAAAATGGTTCTTAAGGTGGTGGTCCATTCATGGTCCCCTCTTAGAACTTCTCCCAATTGATCTACAATAAAGTTTTGATTTATTTTTAAAATATTATAAGCTCTCAACAATTGAGGCTTCTTTTCCCCAATCACTTTGCTTCATAAATAAATTTAAATTGCCATGTATTCTCAAGTGGCAATACTCAATAGAAAATGAAGTTCTCACCAGACATTATTATGTGAAATGGTGGGACAAGTTCAATACCCAAAAAATAAATGCATCCATCAATCAAGAATTTATAAAAAACCACCCTAGCCTGAAGCTGGTCAATCCATTTACCCAGGCTCAATTGAGAATAAATGAACCTACTAGCCCAGAACCACACTCAAAATTATCCAATTCATCCAGAGAATCCAGACCTAAATCAAAACCTGAATCACGACCCTCCTCAAAGGATAAATCTAAGGCCACAAAACCAAAATCTAAATCAAAGTAGGGATTGATCCAAAAATTACTTCTCCTGCTAGAAGACAATGATGATTCTGACTCTGGATCTTCAGTTGAGTCAAATCACCCAATAAAACCAAAATTCCAGAAATGCCAAATACCAAAGACTCTCCATCAGCATTGACAGACAATCAAAATTTAAAAGGCTATGTCCTACCCCAATGGGCCTATGACGCATTTCAAGACTCACAAGATCCATTCGGCAGTACCAATTTAAGTAGTGATGAATAAAAGGTGAATATTTCTCCTTTGGCAAAATAACAACAAATAATCTGAAATAGCATTATCAGAGAAAACAGTGGCTCCATCAACAGTCTCAATAATGTTCAACAAATCATGACAGACACAAAGATTAACGATTTCAATTATCAAAATTCTTTGTAATTTGTCATCTTTGTACTAGTTGTCAAATAATTAGACAATTGTTTACGCTTTTTACTATTCTTAGTCAAAAGTAGACAAAAGTATGCATGTAAAATGTTTTACTTTTGTAAAATAGAATAGTTTAGGTAAGTGATAGGTTTTCAGTGAACTCTACTTTCCTCAACTATAAATAGGTAGCCTTCTCCCATTTGTGGATCGGAACTCGTTTTACAACTCTTACTATTTGAGAGCTAAAACTTGTTTTGTGAAACAAAGCTTTCTTCTTCTACTCCGCTTTTGTAAATCTTTTCTTCTTTTTTCTTCAATATAAATTAGTGAGCAGGAGCACTAATTTATTGTTGCTAATAAACTTGTTTGTGTAAGTTTTTAATCTTACACCATAATATAATTTTTGTAATTACTGTTTGTTAAATAAATTTTTTACTGTTTATCTTCTTGCATATCTAATACCCCATCTTTAAATTACTGTTAATTCCGCACGTTTTGGCATCGAATCTAAATCTAGTGGGGATAATACTGTTCATTAACTGTTTCTACTTCTATTTCTGCATAATTAAACTGTTTATCGCATGTTATGGCTGGTTATTGATATTATTGTTTACTTATTTGCTTACATGAATAATTGCTTATATCTAATCTTACTTTCCGTCCAAGTTAATGAACAGTAGAAACAGTTAATGAACCAGCCATAAATAATTGGATTAATTACCTTCAATTCATGAGGTACATATATATATATATATACAAAGTCATAATACTTAAGAAAATAAAAGTAGAAACAAGATAAATAATTATGACCTATGAATATTAATTTTTTTATGAAGTGGCTAGTTGTAAGGGTATTTTTAGAAAAAAAAAATTATCGGCTTAACTATAGATAATGAAACTAGAAGAGATGTTCGTGTAGTTTTGAAACTAGAGTTTATAGAGAATGTATGTGTAATTAAAGCAAATTACATGGGATGCTAGTGTAATTTGCTAAAAAATTATATAATATTATTTGTATATAAAATGAAACTAGAATGAGCGTTCGTGCCATTAGAATGTGCCATTAGGATGAATTATAAAAGAGGTTGATATAAATTACATGCTAAGATGTACAGAATAAGAAAGTAATTGAAATTATATTTTTTTAAAAAAACTATTTTCATATTATTATCATTTTATTTAATGGCTTGAATAGCATTCAGAAGAGAAGTGGAAAGAAATCCACTAGGTATATAGTAAAAGTAATTAAACTTTGATAAATATACATATTGAGCAAAACAAATATACTTACGAACTAATATATGAATGTACCAAATAGTGCACCTTTAGAATAGAAGGGTTGCTTTTATAAACAAGAAAGAGCCTATAGCTAGAAGTCAGATGCGATAGTGATTTAAGGGCATAGCTACCCCAAAAAATAGACTTAATAAATGCACATGGGAAGGAGACAATACTCACATGACACAAACATGGCCATTTCCCTTGCTTTGCTTCCTAAATTCAAAGCAATCTCTGTTTGGTTACTTGTAATACAATAGTCTTCTCCCACCTCCTTTTTCTTATCCTCTTTGCCAATAATTATTTTATCAAACACTTTTCATCAACATATTTGCCATTATTTTCTATGGGCCATTTCCTTCAAATCACACCCTTCCCCACAAGGGCACTTCCTTGTTAATTGTCTATCATGCCCTTTAATTAGTGACAACATTAAAGAATTTTTTTTGGGACTAGTTGGAGGAATTGGTAAATTTCACTATATAATTGTGACATTGTGTCCCAAAAAAGTGCAAAAGCAATGAACCTCTCTTGATTGTTTTTTTCTTGTCTTCTTACTAACACAACATATCTCTACCCCAAGATTGTCTTCTCTCATTAGTAAGCTTAACTTTTTTCTCTTTTTTCTTTCCTATTTTCATGAAACTTGTGGTTACTATTGTTGGTCCACCATGGAGGAGTGCAGCTAGGGTTTCAATAAGTTGATAAAAAACCATTCCATGTTATCCTCAATCTTATGGCTTGAAATTAAGTTTCACTAATGATTAGCATTTAGCATCTCCACCAAAAAATAAAAGAAAATAATTTTTTTTATATAAATAGATCATCTCATGTTGGGAGAAGGGAGTGTTAGCTTAATCGTGGCATATACGGTCACAATCACTTAGGCTTATTTGGTAGTTTGTATTGTACAGTACTAAAGGCAGGGCAATACTATTTTAGTACCGTCTGATATTTGGCAAACTATGGAGTCTGTACTAGCTAATACGATGAGACTCTTTAGTTCCACCCACACGGGATAATTTAGTCCCCTCCTTTTAGGGGGATACACAGGACTAAAAAAAATAAAGCCGAAGACTCATGGAGACCAGCAACCAGAAGAAGCTTCGTTCCTGCCGGTGAAGTTTCGTTCCCGCCGGTGAAGCCTCTCCCTCTTTCATCTCTCTAATTTTCTCCCTCTCTATCTTTCTATTTCAATTCCCTCTTTGTCTTGCCAATCCTCCCAACCCATCAATGAAAATCACAGAAGTTATTTGTGTTTCTTGCATTTTTTATTTGACAAATGATCTCCCCTGCAATTTGGGTTTCTTACATTTTTATCTGAAGAGAAACTTTGTTTGATTGTTGGTCTTTGTTTGGCTATGTTATTGTGCATTTGTTGGGGTTTTTTCCCTTCTCCTATGTGTTATTGATTGTTTTAATTGTGTTTGCATCAATCACTTTTCCATGTAACTTTTTTTAGTATATTAATTATTGTTATAATTGAGTGAATTAGTTTAAATTTATTATTATACAATATGAATTAGATATTTATTTTATAGTTGAATAAATAAAATAATATATTAATGAGTTTCAAAAAGACTTTTGCGGATCAAATCATGACAAATAATTTTACAATCTAGTACTATTATGTGTCAAATATTGTATAAGTGTTACAGTTTTTTAAGTAATACAACATCAAACACTGGTCAATATTATTTAATACAGTACAACCCGACAGATTTAGTACAGTACCATTCAGTACTATCCTGACTGTCAAACGAGCCCTTAAAACACAAGTCTCAAGGTGAAAAGATAATTTTGTACATATTTATCATTTTCTTAAGATGAATCTGGACCATCCATTCATGTAATAAACAATCTAGATTTAACAAAATCATATCATGTTCATGAAACAAGAGAAAATACTTATCCGAATTTAGGCTAAAATTTGTACAGTGTTATTCTATAACTGAAGTCAGAAGACAACCAAAAAAAAATAAATTCAGTCAGCACATGGGTGATTGTGGGTGCTTGTACTTCCATTATTTTCTTTATAAACTGTATGGAGGAATTGCTCTGTTTTCTTGTTTTTTTATGTTTAATTCCTACCATGTGATGTGTGGGGAAGAGAGAATTAAGCTTATTATTTTGCGTGTGAACATTTTCTTTAGTTTTACTCAACGTAGACTTTTTTATGATCCTATCTTTTTTCAAAATCCATATCATGTACGCTTAAGATCAAGGCAGAAATTCAAAAAAGTTTTGATTAATTATGCATACTCCCAACACTCGTGAGAGTTGTTAATATTGAGAGATTGACTGTAATTTTTCTTAAGCCTAATAACAAATAGTCAAGAGTCTTCAAAATGAAGTCAATTAAATTAGTTGATAAACTTCTCAGCAAGTACTCATGTTATAACCAACGAAAAATGTTAGGTAGTATATTGTAGAGTTTAATTAAATTGTATTAATTCTTATATAACGTGTAATATACGAACAAATAAAAAATTAAAATAGATTTCAAATGTGATCATATCACATGTACTACCATATCATAACGGATGTTGAAAGTCATAGTGTGCTATATAATATTACTGATATCATATAAGACAAACAAAGTGTCCTTAACATCAATCACTCGTGTCTCTCTTTGTTTTAGGGATTATATATGTTCACAACCATTTGTTTTTCTTATAGAAGGATGGGTTGTTCAACTCCTCACATTGTGATATTTTAACCATTCAACCACCATATGATACTTCACCCAAGGAACAAAGCTAATTATCGTTTTGTTTATATCTCAACCAATCAAATATAAGCAACCGTAAATGCTGTGAACAAGAAAAACAACTGAAAATAAAATATAACTCAGTAGTTCACATGAGGTTGTGCTCAAGTATTTTTATTCAATATTGCGAACAGAAAATCCTTAATGAAGCTATTACAAATCACAGGATTATGTAGTAGTCAATTTCGTTTCGTCTCAAACGAATGATATATTTAGTTATAACGTGCATACATATATAATAGAATATATTTCGAAAAAATCAGGTACGAGTATTAGTTTAGTAAAGCATTTGCTAGAGAAAATATTTTATTTTAAATTTGGCATAAAAGCAAAGAATAATTGCATTGATCATGCATATAAATGTTACAAATTCAAATACTCATATACAATGATTAAGAAAACAAAATACAAAAAGGTTGAAGATAGAGTTGGTTGTGGAATTATCTTAACAACCCAAATAATCACCTAATTAAAAGAAATTAAACCATAATTATAATTGGAGTTGTTAAGGAACTTGACAACCCTTTTGTTTCAATTGTAACATCATTTTCATGCAATTGATAATCACTTTCATATTAGAATACTTGTTTTCAGCTTTCAATGACTTGATAACTTCTTACCAATTCAATATCTTTTAGGTTGATTTTTTGCAATATAAATTTAATTAATATCGACTCAACGATAATCATAATGATTGGTTTGGAATATATGCAGATTCTTGCCTCTTGCTTTAATTAGATTATGTTACTATTATCAAAAATAATGTGCAAATGATGCAAACAATAACAAAATCTTGATAAATTATTTATAGATTTATTAAAAAAATTTAGCATGATGCTTGCATTTAAACTAACTTTGGATGCATGCTTTGATCATCATCTTCCGCATTTCAAATTAGGTTCATTAATAATATGAAAACATATTCAATATTTTTTTTATAAAATTATAAATAATTTGAAATAAAATTTATATGAAAAGTCCACAGATTTTTTATTTAATTAAAATGACAATACCGACACGAGTATTTCCGAGATTAAACATATTATATATAATGTGGATTTGCATAAAACCTATAATAGAAGAAAAATAAAGTGATAACTTGGTTTTTGGTTAAGAATTATATAGCTAGACAATGGACTTAACTTCAAAATAATTAACCATTTCCTAACCTCAGTTAACAATCTTAGAGTCAATCTTAAATGCAAAGGAGTAATTCTTCCAATTGTCACACACAAAGTTGTCCATTATTTAAGAAAAGCATAAACTTCATTAATGATTTTCTTTATTCAAACAGCCCTTTCTTTTACAGTTTATTCAAACAGCCCTTGATTCAACACAAATTTTAGTTACTACGGTAGTTAATTAATTAAGATTAAGAGTATCATGTCAATGATATTGCCTTGTCAACTACCTCTTGGAAAACCGATTATGGAAATTAGGTGACTGTTGGCTCTGTCAATTTAGTATGAGCTCACTTTAGAATTATTCAACATCCTTAGCATCATAAATGGGATTAGGATTATCTATAATTGGGTCTCAATAGTAGACACTAAAGTTTAATAAATCTAGACCGTCCGATTTGATATGGACAGTGTAAAGTTAAAAATTCATCGTCTTTGATAATAGGCCATGAATTTTCTATATCATAATATGAAAATATAGAAAATACTTTAGAGAGTAAATGAGAGAATAAAAATACTATGATTTACGTGAAAAAATCCTTAAAGAGAAGAAAAATCACAGGAAAATTTTAATAGTATTTTATTATGGAGAAAAGATTTACAATGCTAAAATAAGCTGCATAGTTAGCTTATTTCTTATGGATGTTGAGAGTAGTTGTATTGTCTGTTGGAGTTACATATTGCCTTTATTTATAGGTCTTCAATCAGTTACATAGAATCTTATACAAATTATCTAATTCTATCTGAAAATATAATCAAGAGAATATTCTCTAAGATTTAGCTTATCAACGTCAACAACTTAGTAAATCTTGACCGTCTGTTCAATCCAGTGATCTTGATTAGTTTTATGAGTTTTTCTTATCTGAGCTTTATAAACTTTACTTTTCTTATCCGCTCTGATTTTTTTACACTCATCATTCCTTCGAATGGATTTCTTTTCTGATCTCCTTCCTGTCTCTTTTTTTCTTTTCCTTTTTTGCTTCGGTTGCTCTTGGCCTAGCTGTTGTAGGCGAAGCTTTGATCGTCCGGCAGCCCATAGGTGGCAGTTTGTGGGTTTCGTCGGCCCCTCATGGTGGTTATTGAATTTGCATAATTCAATTTCCCATGAATTGTGTTAATAATAATTGTACAAAAAATAGATAAATTAATCGAATACGAATGAGTGAATTTACCGTTCTTCGCTCTGTTTTCAGTTCCGTAGTCATTTTCATTTCTACTTTTGCTTTGAGTTTTTATCCTGCTTTCTTTTTCGTTCTTGCTTCCAATTCGGCTTCTGTTTCCATTTCTGCTTCTGCCACTTCTTTCGCTTCTGTTGTTGAGAGGGACGTTTGATTTAGTTTTGAGCGTTTTGGAAAAAGATTTCTTAAATTTTTCTCTCAGCTCTCAACATGATAACCAAATGTAAAAGAAAAAATTCATTGTCTTTGATAATCGGCCATGAATTTTCTACATCATAATATGAAAATATAGAGAATAATTTTGAGAGTGAATGAGAGAATAACACCATGATTTACGTGGAAAACTCTTAAAGAAAAGAAAAATTACGGGGAGACTTTGATAGTATTTCATTATGGAGAAATGAGTTACAAGGCTAAAGTAAGTTGCTTAGTCAGCTTGTTTCTCATGGGTGTTGAGAGTTGTTGTGTTGTCTGTTGGAGTTATATATTGTCTTTATTTATAGGTCTTCAATCGGTTACGTAGAATCTGATACAGCTTATCTAATTCTATCTGAAAATAGGATCAACAAAATATTCTCTGAGATCTAGCTTATCAACATTAACAACTTAGTAAATCCTGGTTGTCTGATCAATCCAATGGTCTTGATTAACTTTTCTTTGGATTGTCATGTCGGCAACCCATGTACTTTCGTCTGATTGGTTTGTTCTTTATAACCGCCTAGTTAATCCTACGGTTCTCGCTCTATCTTCTCTTCGGTCTATATCTCAACACATGTCTTGTGAAATTTTACATGTACAGACGGTCCAGATCAGATGAACCTTTATTTGGAGAAAAGTAAAAAAAAAATATTTAAGTTTTTAACATTTGACCTCAGCCATACAGATCTTTCAAGAGAGCTAAGATCCAACTTCCTCTCTGTAGTTGGTTTCCAATGACAGATAGTCCTCATCCTCATAAATGTTGTTAGAAAAGACAGGCACAGGCAAACTCTAATTAATTAATTAATTGGGTTGATTCTAATTTGTCGTCACCTTTGAAATTAACACTTTATGCACCTCGTATGGAATATTACAGAGCCATTGCCTTCCTAGGCATATGAAATATCTAACTTCATTTTCAATTCTTTGTTAAAATGGAAATAAATTGTCCAATATCAAGTTATCAACTGAAACAACGTTATTATTACATAGTCATTTCAAGATTTGAATCGTTTTCTGTTGAGAATAACATTATAAAGTCTTGTTTGATTTTAAATTATTTGATATGAAAGTAGATCACCTAAAAAATAAAATTATATTTCTAATTTTTCCCCAAACTGAGTTGATGTATGGTTGAACATTAAGTTAGATCACCTCATGATTTCCAACATGAGGTGAATGATTTCCCATATTTATGGGTGGGATGGCTGGTTCATGTATTTGACTTACAAATTTTGACCAAAATATAGGAAATGAAAAACAAATGCTATTTATCTTGCTCTATGTAATAATATTACTTCCAATAAAAAAATAATATTACTTCAATAATAACTATATTATTTTACAAGGCCCACATTTGTGGAAGATAGGTGGGACCCAGATAAGCTATAATGAAGAAGGCTGAAAGCGAGGTAATTGAAAGTGAGAGAGTGGAATGAAAAATGAGTACCATTTGGACAATGGATCCCCACCAAAACAACAAACAGCCAATCAAAGTGTGTATACTATAGTATAGTATACAGATCCGACGGTGGCGATACACTCATTCGATGCAATCAAAAAGAAAATCAACGATTATAAAAGTAATTGAGAAATAAAAAACGACACGCCAGGCCAGGCCTTACGAAATGTCACAGCTGGAAGATTCGGAGTCTACTGGGAGTTTTCTTATGGTATGGACTAGTGAAGAGACAGTAGCGTACACATAACTCTAACCTTTCCATTATTATACCAACCATTTCACTATTATTACCATTTCTTGCCTAATGTTAGTTACTCAACCACTAATATAACTTTTAAAATATGGGTCTAGATTTCTTTCTTCATGTTTATATTTTGAATCATCGCAGCACATAGTAATATTTAACTTTGTTTGATCAATTGGTATAGATAATTAAAATACTTACGCTATACAATATCTGTGATTTACACGATCTACATTTATACCAAATGACGAGTTTAGTGGGATGTACGAGTGTTTAATGTACAAGTCGAGGAGTTGTCTCGGATGAAATTATGAATTTTCTTCATGTTCTTCTATCTCATGATCTTAGATTACGTTTGATTCAATTGAATAAAAAATAATTAAACAAAATTTAATGAATAGTTCTTTATAAATACTCAATATCATATTAAATTAGTTACTAATTTATTTTTGTTTAAAAATGAAGTAGCTTCTTACAAGTATACATGAATCTAGGTGTGTACATATTTTCCTCAATTGCTGTCCAATCTTTTTTTGTTAAATAAATATTTTGGTATAGAACTAATGAAGATCAATTATTAATTAGGCAATCATCCACACCAATCAAAACCTTGCTTCCATTAACCTCGTACAAAGGAAGCAAAATGGACCCACATATTAGAGGGCGAACCAAGCCAAGCCAGGTGGGGAAAGAAGCCAGAATGGCTAGAGGTGGAGCTAGTTGGCAGCTAGGTAGAGGCCAGAGGGTGGAAGTCGTAGAAATAATTGGGAAGAAGTGGAGGAAGAGGTGGGGGGTGGGGATTATAAATAAAATATAAAAATATATTTGGGGAAAGGAAGGGCGACCCACCAGCATCACCAGGCTGGCACGCTGTCTGGAAAGAGAAGTGGAATGGCGGCACAGCCACATGGTACCTTATTTGCCAAATCACAAATGTTAGTTTTATAGGGACAGCTGGTGTTTTCCCCCCACTACAAGAACACTTATCCTTCTCGGTATGTATGATGTATTGTTCAATGACAGCTTTTCATTTCACCCTAGGCACAGTGATTAAGTCCTAGGTCCAGTTTTTGATACCGTGAATCTTTCTTCTAAACTTATTTTTTCCGTAATTTATAATAAAATGTGAAAAAATTATTAATTTAATCATCATAATTTATCTTTCTTTTTAATTTGATAATTGTATTTTAAAAAATTTATTGCATCCTCTAATTTTAATTAACATTTCAATTTAATCATTTTGTTACTCTCCATCTATTAATTTTGACGTTTTTACTCACGTAACATATTATGTGCACGCGTGTCACGTTACATACACACATGACACACGCGGGCCTAAAAATTAGGATCAACAAAAAATACTCATTTCTCTCATCCACCTCATCATCTAATAAAGTAGTTTTGATTAGGGTCACAATCATTTTATCTTCTCTGTTCTTTTTCTCCATCATCCGTGAAATTGAGATTTGGGTGTGACTTTCTCTCTCTTCACACATCTGCAAACCCACAGTCAAATAATCACACACAAACCCACCTTCGAACACACAAACCCACCTTCGAACACACAAACATCCATCCACCTCCGACATTGAGAAAATCAGAGGAAAAAATACTATTATTGCTCAACTACAGTGCCTTCTCGGTAAATTTGAGTTTCAAATTTCTCCATGCCTAATGGTTTAAAAAAATCTGGATTTTCCAATTCCTGAGAAAAAGTGAATTGAATGAAGTTGATAGTTTCTTTATTTCCATTATTATCCACTTCTTGAATAATGTTTTCGTTGGACTCATGTTTTGTGTACTGTGAAAATTGTGATTGTTTAAGGAATGTAAAAAAGCCTGATTTTCCAACAAAGTAAAATTCGGAGGCGTGCCCCACACGACCACACCCTGTTTTGTGTACTGTGAAAATTGTGATTGTTTAAGGAATGTAAAAAAGCATGATTTTCCAACAAAGTAAAATTCGGAGGCGTGCCCCACACGACCACACCCACCTTGAATTACTGAGAACAAATCCTCACCCATTTATTTGCTATCGAGAATTTCTCATCTCCATAGTCGAACAAACAGGTGTGTCCATGTATGCGTGTTGTGCATTCGGAAGGAGGGTTTGTGTGTAAGTTTGACTGTGGGTGTGTATATGGAGAGAGAGCTTGGGGAAAGAGATTCATACCTAAATCTCTATTTCGTCCATAATAGGGGAGAAGATTGGGGAAGAATAAATGTCATAATTTTGATTAAGTGGTGAGATGGAGGGGAGAGAAATGATTATTTTTTGTTCACTCTGAGACAAATGTGCGCATAACGTGTCATGTTAATAAAACCGTTAAAATTAACAAATAAAGAGTTCAAAATGATTAAATTGAAACTTTAACAAAAGTTGGATGACGTAATTTATATTTTTTACAATTGGATAATCAAATTGAAAATAAAAATAAACTATGATAGATAAATTAATAATTTTTTCATAAAATTATTATTAATATTTTAATCATAAAATTTAAATATATCAATCATATTTTATTACTAATCTAATTATTATGTTGATTCTAAATTTCACGTATCAAACCATCTTTTAACATCATTCTTCTGCCTTTAACGACCCTTAATATAGCCAGTTTGACCTATATATTTTTCTAAAGAAGCTATACTAATACTTTTTAGCATTTATAATTTCAATAAGAAGAATCTATCCCAATATGAGATGCTTTCACTTTTTTAGAAAGTTAGAAACTACAAGAATTTAAAAAAACTTTAATTAACTGTGTTGACACATCCTGTCACTCACATCTATGTTTTGATTACTTATAATAATATTCTTATAAGTAAAGAAACAATAGAATAATTTAACGGATTCAATTAAATTCATTCAAATAAGGTACAACTTCCTCTCTGAGTAAATGTTTTTTCCTTACGAATATAAATCAATATTTTTCTCTCTTTTACTGTATTTATTTCTATAAATTTTTTTAACGAAATTAAATAATAAGGATAATTTGACTATTTTGAAAATTTCAAAGAATAATGTTTTTTTTATTAAAGTTCGAGGCTGCAAATTATCAATGTTATAAAATTTATAGTCACATGTTGAATTTAATTATTCACTCTTTATTGTTTAGTCATATAATAAATAGTTTTTGTAAATAATTTTTTCTCCTAATAAGGGATCAAAAGAAAAAAAGTAATGATAATGGTTAATTCATATGTGTTAATGAAAGAGAGTGTGTAATAAGTAAATGTTTTGAGTTGTATTTGTTTGAGTTGTATTGAATACATGCGTTTCATTTAATACAGTAAACTTATATAGGCTTCCTTATTTACATTATTCAATTAGAATGATAATAAAAAGGGAGGGGAATGATTATCCTCCCCATATGGTATCGGAGGCCTTATGCCTAGAGATCACACTCATCGTGAAGATCTTTCTGCCATGTATGACCCTATTTCCCTTCATTACTTATCATTTTCATGTGTCTCATTCAGCCGCCAGTCACGATTACTTGGTGATTTCTTATGGTTCGAGCCAGTCAGTCGTAGCCACTTGGTGGTCTACCATCATGTTTCGTCCGAGTCATTCAACTACCTATTCAATCATTGCCACTCGACTGTCATTCTGGATCCCTTTCGTCTACTCCCGTTCTTCTTCTGATCCTTCTTTTTCCGTTCTTGCACAGTTCAGCGAGCGCCTTGCCCGTTCAGGAAAGTTCTCCGAGTCTCAGGTTCATTTTCCCGTTCCAGAGGCGTGGGTACTTCGTCAATATTTTCCCATTTGTCAATCAGTTTCCCGTTCTGGTGCTCTTTCTCATTCTCGGTATACGTCTGGCCATTATTTGTTTGTTTACAGGTGTCTCACGACATCAGTCTTCTATCACGTTTCCACTTTTCACGAGCCCTTTGGTTGCCCTCCTTGTCCACGTGGCACTGAGCATTTTTACCTGTTCATTGGCCCTCATTACACTCAACATAATTTTATTCGTTGAGGTGTAATGATTTTTCATTTCTTATTCTGACATTATGTCTTCCCGTTTCTGTCCTCACGCGCTTCTCGAAAACACGCGACGTGATTTTTCCAAACAATTTTTCGATTGCCCACTATCAATGATGGCTTCTCCTTTTCTGTATGTTGTTACGTTCTTCTATTTTCGTTCACAAATGCTTTACGTTTGTCGAATAACTTTTTTGCCAGCTCACTGTCGATGATGATTACTTCCCTTCATTTGCTATAATGTCTTTCCGTTCTTTTTACTACGGGCTCATTGACGAGATTCTCTCATTTTCTTCAATATAGGCTCATTGATAGAGTTTCTCCCATTTTTTCATTTTTCTTTTCCTTCTCTCGTGCGTTAAAATCAGTGACAAGAATGTTTGTACAAGAACAATAACATAATAATTTATTAAAATGAGTAACGAATAAGTGTAGCGTTTCATTATTTCATCACAACGATTTGAGTTTAATGCCCCACGTTCATTGGTAGACTTTTTCCCATTTCCCTTACTACGGAATCATTGGTACATCCTCTCATGTTTCCTTTGTTATGGGCTCATCGCTAGAGTTTCTTCCGTTTTCCTTTTTCTTTTTCTCGTTTTGTATTTTCCCTTTGTATTTCTGCTTCGATCAATGAGAATCACTTTGTTTGCACAATTTTTCTTCTATCAAACTCCATTTTTGTTGTATTTTATTCTTTCCTAAAAGACTCTAGCAAAACTTTGGAGATCCAATTTTGTTTGCATACCAACTTCAAGCTGTCAACGAAATTCGTGATCAGACACTTCGAAAATTTTTGCCTCCAGTTCTCTTGAGAATAGCTATTTGCATACTATAATATGTTGTCAAACACTTATAGTTCAGAATCTGTTCCGGTGACTTCGATCTTTGTTAGAGAATAAACATATTTCCGGTTGTGAAATCCGTTTTCGAGGATACGACTTTAACTTCCTTTATAGAGAATGCGTTATAATCTTCCCGTTTCCAAGGAATCAGGTTCAAATAAGAAACCATGACTTCGTTACCACTCTAAAAGAACGACTTACGATTTGTTCATTCTCAAGGACTTAGGTTTGAACAAATAATCATGACTCCCATTTTCTTTCCAAGAGGACTTAGTTTCAAATAAAGAACCATGACCCTATTTTCACTTTGAGAGAGACTTACGAATTGCTCGTTTTCTTTCAAGATGGGACTTAGGTTCAAATAAAGAACCATGACCCCATTTTGGCCTTTAGTTTCAGGATCATCTGTTGAGTTATTTTCCAAAAATATTCCATCTTTGTTTTCTTCAGTTGTGCCTGTTATGAATTATTTAAACATCATCTGATCCATTGGACAATGATATTTCTATTTTAAAGTTTTTGATTTTCTTTTGAGAACAATGTTTGTAGACACTTTTGAGAACTTAAGCTCCTTTCTGTGGAACCTAACCACATTTTGATTTTCTTATGAGAACGGCGTACGTAGACGCTCTCAAGAACTTAGACTCAATTAATGGAACCACAACCCCGTTTTAAGACTTAGGCTCATTCTGTAGAACCATGGCCCCATTTTGATTTTTTTCTAAGAACGGCGTTAAAAGACACTACTAAGACTTAGGCTCATTCTGTGAAACCATGACCCATTTTTTCATTGTGAGATAAAGGACTTACGAACTGCCCATTTTCTTTTGAGAGAAGGGCTTACGTTCAAATAAAGAACCATGACCCTATTTTCATTCTGAGAGAAAGAATTAGGAATTGTCGTTTTCCTTTGAGATGATGACTTAGTTTTAAATAAATAACTATGACCTCGTTTTCATTTCCTTCTGAGAACGGTGTCCATAAACACTCCCAATGACTTTGACTCCTTTCATTAAACCACAGCCCCGTTTTGATCTACTACCTGTTCATCAATAGAGTTTTTTCCATTTCATTTCCTTTCTTCCACTTTTCACTATTTTATTTCATATTTCTCCATTTCTCCATTTCGGTTTCCTTTTTTATGCTTTTAACCTTTTCCTTCCTTTTCTCACTTCTTTTTCCTTTACTCCTGGCCTTTCTGTTCTAAAACGTTGAAGTTGCGGACTTCCTTTACTTGGTCTTCTTTTACTCCGCTTTTCTTTTCTGCATTTCTTTACTCAGCTCAGCCTTTCTTGGAATAGATTTCTATTATGAAATTCTTCTTCTTTTTTTTGAGTTGCCTTTCTCCTTCTTTTGTTCTTATCCTTTGCCATCCCGACTTGTGTTTCGGTTCTTTTTTAGAGTATGACTTATGTGTTATCTCTCTCAAGAACTCAAGTCCTTATTTTCACCCGGTTTGTAATTATTAATTAAAAAATATTTTTTAAAATATTTTTAAATGATATTATTGAAAAAATAATATAAAAAAAATTCAAATGATATTATCGTGACCACATCGTGCAGTGTACAAGATGACTATAAGATCTTGTATGCATCATGAACTACTCAAGACGATCATGTAGTCATCTTGTAGTCTACAAGATGGCTTCAAAATTATCTTGAAGTAATGATCACCTACAAGATTATCATGATTTCGGGTTCAGTTCGATTCTCGGTTTGTCTTGTTTGCATCATGAACTACTCAAGATGATCATGTAGCCATCTTATAGTCTACAAGATGGCTTCAAGATTATCATAAAGTATACACAATCAATTACAAGATTATCGTGAGTTAGGGTTCAGTTCAGTTCCTGGTTTGTTAATTAAACAATATTTTTAAAATTATTTTCAAATGATATTATTGAAAAAATAAATTAAAAAATAAAAATATTTTCAAATGATATTATCATGAACAATTCATGATGCATATTAGACGATCTTGTAGTAATCTTGTATACTACAAGATAATCGTGTATGACATCGTGAAGTGTACAAGAGGACTACAAGATCATCTTGTATGCATCATGAACTGTTCAAGATGATCTTGTTGTCGTCTTGAAGTGCTCAAGACGTTCACAAATGGAAGCTATTAATCAGATCTGAAAACTCATCTGTCAAATTCCTACCACTACAATGTGGAGCTATGAATCAGATCTAAGCAAAGAAATGAAAATACATAATGTGTCCAAACATAAATGACAGATCAACATTCAAAAAATCTAAAAGTAATTAAATAATAATAAAAAAAAATAAAATAAATGGGCATTAACATTCAAGCAAGAATCGCTTGAACTCGGGGTCCAGCTTGCGTTTTAGAGTTTCATTTCTTGGAGCTAAATGGTGAGATTGTGTTTGCCAACGGATTCTTCGACCAGAAACTACTGCAGAAGAAAGTTTAGAGCTAGGATTTTGGGGGGAATGCAGCAAAGGAAGTGGAAAGGGAAAGGAAAAGTATGGGAAGAAGGAGAATGAAGACACCATAGATGGGAGAACCCATGGTGCTCGAAGAAAGAGAGAATTTTTTGGGGAATGCAGCAAAGAGAGAAGTGGAAAGGGAAAGGAAAAGTAATGGAATAAGGAGAATGGAGACACCATAGATGGGAGAACCCATGGTACTCGAAGAAACAGAAAATTTTGGGGGAATTCTCATTGAAGGAACCTTGAGATAGAGTTTAATGATATGAATACTTTTTGAATTATTTTAAGAATATTAAGACTCTTGTTTCTGTTGTTCTACGAGACCATGATCTAGTATAATATTTTCTGCTAGACCATGATCTTGTGATCTGACACATGAAAATTATATATTTACTCTTCTAGACCCTGATCAGGCAAGTGTTAATTTTAACACAAAACTACTAAACCATGGTCTAGCATAATATTTTCTGTTAAACCATGGTCTAGTAGAATATTTTGGGCTACATTTACTTAAACACGAATAATTTCTTTTACATAGTCTCACTCTCCGCCTAAGTTGTTAGTTATTCTTACAATTGATTATTTTTTTTATTATTTGTTTATCTAATCTGTGAATCTATTTTATTAAAGGCTGACGTATCAGATTTGGTTAGCTTCAGGTACCTCAGTAAGACCTATTAGAGAAGTAAATCCCAAGGGTAGGTTGGAGAAGAGCGACCTAATAGGAGGTTGTAGAAGTCACCGCAACGGATTAGTAATCAGAGCCAAAGTTGGTGGGGATAATTATTGTTTCTACTTTAATTTTTACATAATTAAATTGTCCACCGCCTATTATGGCTGATTATTATTATTCTTTTTGCTCAGTTGCTTACATGAATAATTGTTTTTACATAATCTCACTCTCCGTCCAAGTGACTGGTTATTCTTACAATTGATTATTTTTCTGTATTATCTATTTATGTAATCTATAAATTTATTTTATCAGAAGCTGACGTATTAGCTTCTATTTGGTTAGCTTCAGGTACCTCAATAAGACCTCTTATAGACGTAAATTCTGAGGGTGTGGTGGTTGTAGAGGCAGGTTGGAGGAGAGTGATCCTAATAGGAAGTTGTAGAAGTCACCACAATAGATTAGTAATCAAAATACAGTATGAAATTTTCAATCATAAGAATAATTTAGTTTTTTGAGCCATGAGTAAATTCTTTAGGAGTAATTCTTCTAATAGCAATAGGCACAATAACTTCAGTACCTGACATAATAAATGAAGAACATTTTGAATTAGCAGATGATCAAGTAGATCATAGGGTATGGAGTATACCCAAAGTCCATAGTAAAATTATTTACAAATCAACATGGTCTGTAGCTTCCTTCAAACCCCAGTATCATGTAAAAATAATATATATATATATATATGCTCTTGGGAAAGAGCATGAAACTTATCAATTACTTTCGCCCAATGCGATTAAACATCACATTGAGGAAGGATATAATTTCCTTCACTTTGGTTTAGTCCATATTGGAGTTAAGCCACTCACAAGAAGAGGCTTAAATACCTATGTCTTATTAGCCTTGCGAGATGCAAGATTTACAAATTCTAATGATAATATTTTAGGATTAATTGAATCATCACTCTGTAATGGTCCAATCCATTTTGATTGTTTCCATAATCTGTCTGTTAGTTTAGTAGAACCTCATATTTTAAAATCATTAGCTTTAAATATTAAAACTAGTAGTTACCAAGTCTTAGAAGGCACTCAACCTCTAGCTTAAATCTTTAGAATTCATTACAAAGTTACCAAAATAAATATGAATTTCCAAGTCATCAATTATAGTCTAAAGAATCAAACCCTATTGATCCATTCTAAAGGAATGCTAATATTAGAGTTCCTAAAATAATTAGGTGGTCTGATATTACTTTGCCTTCAAATTAGTTTTTAACCAATGAAAGTCAACCTACTCCAATTCAAAGACCAATTGAAGATGTAGATTACATCCATCAGTACATGGATGGTACGGTTAAAATTAACTTCCAATCATCCTCTAGTTCTAATCTACGAATTAGGGAGTATAGTCAGTCTAGTACCCCTAGGAATATCTTTTCTGGATCATCTATAATAATAATCAAGATCTTAGAATTCAACAATTAGAACAAGAACTAAAAAGTTTAAAAATTAAAAATTTAATATTTAAAGGTATAGCCATAAGTTCTCAAGTTATTCAGCCAGTATTTGATAATAGGTATGAACAATCTGATGAAGTTGAAGCACCCACTGAATCGGATTTCCAAAAAACCTTCATCCAGTTAATCCTCAACTCTTAGTCCTGAATATAGGAACTCTGAATCAGGAATATAAACCAGATTGAGAAAAGATAACCCAACATAATGATGACCCAGCCAATCTTGATAGATATAATAGGATCAGAGAAAAATACAATATGGACCAAAGAAGAATCATACTTGTTGAATGGAAGGTATTCATGTAAGAATTTAGAGTTGATATGTTTTTTCTTGATTATATCGAGGATATTTATGAGAAAAATATCAAAGTAATTTTAAAATATAAATGGATCAAGGAAGACTCCATTTTAGTGTCTGTCAGTCATCCTCCTCTTGAGAAAATTATGATTAATTATAAAAATTCTTTAATAACTGCTTCTCCTTTCAAGGTTACAAAGGAAGAAGAACAAAATAAAAAAGTAGTTTAACAACTTAATTACACCCATCAGAGTCTAATTATAATAGGTAATCAATTAGACAAAATTGAGAATAATGTTGATGATCTTCATGAATCCAAAACAATGAAGCTCTGAAAGAAAAAAATTTAATAAATATTTCAGATAAAACTACTTTGAATATTGTTCTCATTAATAAACATATTGATAAAATGCTTCAAGAGTTGAAGAATAAATATGTAGAATCATATTCTTTTGTTAAGGTTATTAACCAAGATAATAGTTCTGATTTAGATAGTCTTAGGACAGAATCCTCCTATGAGTCATCCATAATCCATGAATCTTCAAAAATTAACAATAATGAAGATAAATTTAGAAATTGATATATTAGAAAGAAAATGGCATAAGAAGCATATGCCACCAAATATATAAATTACTGAATCTTCTTTCGTTAATCAATTTTCTGTATCTGCAGAGAAATTATACGAGTTGATGGATTTTCTGAGCAGGAAGTTCTCAGTAAATTGCAACACATGGAAATGGTAGCCAACAACTACATCACCACTCACAATATGCCTCATACTGAGGTAATCAAACTCTTAGTCACAGGATTTACATTAATGCTTCATTCTTGGTGGGAAAATTATCTCACAGAAGAATTCAAATATTCCATCCTTTCAGCAGTTAAGATTGATGCTGAAGGAACCTCAATTATTGATGAAGATCAGGAAACAATACTTGATGCCATCAATACACTTCTTTACATAATAATTGAACATTCCATTAGAACGCCAAGTAATATTACTTCGCGTATTTATAATCAATTAACTAATCTTAAGTATTCAAACGTATGTGATTTCAATTGGTATAAAATATATTCTTATCTAGAGTAATGTCAATGGATGATAGTAATCAACCATTTTGGAAAAAATTATTAATGGATTACGCAATCTGTTCGCACACAAGATAAGAACAGTCCTTAGCAATGACCTAGGTAATATTGACTATGATAGTCTAACCTATGGGACAATAATTATTATAATACAAAAAGAAGCTTTAAAAATGTGAGTTGATATCAAAATCAATAAACAAATTAGAAAAGAAAGTAAAGTTGTCATTTATGTGAGCAATATGGTTTACCCTCTATTTCCCCCTCCTAGAAAAATAAGAAAAAATCTCTCTTAAGCCCTAGAAGGTCTCACAAGACCTATAGGAGAAATTACCACAAAATTAGAAATAAAAATTTTGATCAATACTTCTCAAAAAATAAAAATATTAACAAGCGCTTCTCTCAAGATAGTAATTCCAACAAAAAATTTAATAGAAAATCATATTCATTATTTAATAAATTTAACAAGGGACCCCTAACCTATCATTATTAGACTTCGCCTATATTCCACTAAAAAAGCCTAAAAGACAAAATAGCGGAGGAAAAAAGAGAGGATAAATTTAAATGTTTTAAATGCGATTAGAGTGGTCATTTTTCAAATACTTGTTAAGTTAAAAATAAAATTAATCAATTAAACTGAAGAAGATAAACAATAATTGTTTAGAATCTTAGAAACAATAGATTATTATGAGAGTGATAGTGAAGATTTAGGAGAATGGTATCACTTGAATTCTCTGAATATAACTCTTCAAGTCCTGACAGTAATTCTCTTAACATCATTATGAGGTGTAGGGATAGTTGTTGTAAAAAAATTAATGTCTTAAACAAAAATGAGGAACAAGAGAACCTCTTGTTAGACTTAATTAGTAAAATTAAGAATCTAGAATTAAAACAAGAATATCTGAAGAGACTTGGCAAAGTAATTCTAAAGAAAGAAAATACTAAGTCTAATAATAACAATAAGGTTAAAGAAAAGGAAAAAGAAGTTACCTTACAGGAACTTCAAAAAGAAATTAAAAATATTAAAATTGAAATAAAAGAATTAAAAAATTCAAACACGGAAATAAAAAAAGAATTAAACTTTTTAAAAATAGAGAATTTAATTGACAAAATAAGAATCTAGTGAACCTAGTAAATTACTAATTTATAATAATGAGGTTGAAGACCCTATTATTAATAGTCAAGACGATGATAACATCATCCAAATAATTAAACTCATCAAAATAAAAAAAATGACACATAATGTCAGAATAATTATTCAAGACTTTAATTTCACGACAATGACTCTTATTGATTCAGAGGCAGATTTGAATTATGTATAGAAATGAGTAGTTCCAACCAAGTGCTTCAAGAAGGCGAAAGAATCTTTGTCTTTTGCAAATGGTACTCAAATGCATATCAATTATGAAATACTCACAGTCCATATTTGTCAGGACAATGTATGCTTCAAAATATCATTTGTCTTAGTAAAAAATATGACTGACAAAATAATTTTAGGTTTACCATTTATTGCTTTGTTATATTCGTTTTCAACGGAGTATGATGGCATAATTATCTATTTCATGAATAAACCTATAAAATTCAAATTTCTTTCTTTTCTTCACAATGAAAAATTAAAGACTTTAAAAGAAAAATCTATTTCTAATTCCATAAATCTCATTTTTTGTAAGGAAAAACAATTGTGTTTTTTTACAGGATGAACTAAAATTCAAAAGAATCGAAGAACAGCTTCAAAGTCTTGCTCTTCAAAACAAAATTAAAATATTTGGATAAAGAATCTATAAAGAATTATGTTATGATATTTCTAATGCTTTCTGGCACAGGAAGCAACATTTTGTTAGTCTGCTTTACATTAAGAGATTCGATGAGAATAATATCCCAACAAAAGCATGGCCAATTCAGATGAATTTTAAAATTCTTGCGTTCTATAAAAAAATAAATTACAGAACTTCTCAGAAATATCATTAAAAGGAGTCAGTCTCCTTGGTCCTGCTCGATTTTTATGATCAAAAGGCCAGTGAAATTAAACGAGGAAAATGATAAGTATAAAAATGCATTTGTAACTCCATTCAGCCATTACAAATGGAATGGAATGACCTTTGGACTTTAGAATTCCCCTAGTGAATTTCAAAATGTAATGAATGAAATTTTTATTCAATTTACTGATTTCTCAATTGTCTATATTGATGATGTTCTCATTGAAGACATCTTGAATAATTTGCTAGGATAATAAAATAAAATAGTTTAGTTATCTCTGCAAGTAAAATCAATTTGTCATTTATTGGCTCTCTTCAAGACAATGATGAAGACGCAAGAATTCAAGATTACAATTATCAAGAAATCTTTGTAATTTGTCATTTTTGTAATAATTGTACTAGTTGTCAAAAATTAGGTAACTATTTATGTTTTTCACTATTTTTAGTCAAAAGTAGAAATGTAAAATGTTTTTACTTTTGTAGAATATAATAGTTCAGGTAAGTAATGAGTTCCCGATGAACTCTACTTTCCTTGGCTATAAATAGATAGCCCTCTCCCATTTGTTCCTTAGAATTCATTTTCAACTCTTAACTATTTGAGAGCTAAAACTTATTTTGTGAAACAAAGCTTTCCTCTTCTTCCTCTTCTGTAAATCTTTTTCTTTCCTTCAACATTAATTAGTGAGCGGGAGTACTAATTAATCGTTGCTAATAAAACTGTTTGTGTAAGTTTTGAATCTTACACCTTAATACAACACTTTTGATTGTTTATCTTGTTTAAATTCTTACATCTTAATACCCCCTCTCTAATTACTTTAAATTATAATATAATTATGTATCTTTTGGTATCATAGCCAAACCTGGTGGGGATAATTATTATTTCTACTTAAATTTCTGCATAATTAAACTATTCAATTTCTACCAACAATTTACTGTTTGTGTAAGTTTTTAATCTTACACCTTAATACAGTTTTTACCGCAAACCTTTCGCAAACCCTTAAAAAATTCAATAAGGGAAAATAAAAAGAAGTGACCTTATAGGAACTTTAAAACAAATTAAAAATATTAAAATTGAAATAATAAAAGAAGAATTAAACCTTTTAAATAAATAATACAGAGAAATAATCAATTTTAAGAATAACCAGCCACTTGGGCGGAGAATGAGATTATGTAAAAGCAATTATTCATGTCAGCAATTGCACAACAATAATGACAATAACCAGCCATAATAGGCAGTGAACAATTTAATTATGTAGAAATTGAAGTAGAAACAGTAATTATCCCCACCAGTTTTGACTTTGACACCACAAGATGCAGAATCAAGTATATTTTAAAGAGATTATAGATGGGGTCTTAAGATGCAAGAAATAAATAGTAAAAATTATTGTATTAAGGTGCAACATTAAAAACTTAAACAAACAGTTTCATTGGCAACGATTAATTAGTATTCTCGCTCACTAATTAATGTTGAAAGAAAAAGAAGAAGAAAGATTTACAAAAGAAGGAGGAAGAAGAAGAGAGCTTTGCTCTCACAACTAGTTTCTCTCATTAATAGTTTAAGAGTTGAAAACAAGTTCTGATGAAGAAATGGGAGAGGACTACGTATTTATAGCCAACAAAGTGGAGTTCACTGAGAACTCATCACTTACTTGAACTATTCTATTCTACAAAAATAAAAACATTTTACATTTCTACTTTTATTTACTTTTGACTAAGCATAGTAAAAGCATGAATAGTTGCATAATTATTTGACAACTAGTATAATTATTACAAAAGAATACAAAATATAAAGATTTCATGATAATCATTATCTCAGTCTTCGTGTCTTCATAATTGCTTTGCCATGATTGTTGTAATTGTTATTGAGATTGTTGCACATTGGATTCCTTGATATTTGCTATCTTGTATTCTTGTGCTTTGGTTGTTGATTTTGGAGAAATCATAATTATTGTCTACCAAGGTCATTGTAACTAGTGCTATTGATAACTGCTTGCCTTGAAGATCATTATGACCGTTGCATTGTGCTGAGATGTCACTATAATATATCTTTAAGTTTACCTTGATTCTTTGATTATGATTTAGTTCAAACATTGACATTTTGCCAAGGGTGAATACTTCGATTCATTCTTTGGCTGATATGAATTTATTCATCATTATTGGTATTAATATCATCAAATGGATCCTTCAATTGCTGAAGAGTAGCCTTTTTGGATGATTAGTAACTTGACTCTTTTGATGATTTAAAATAAGATTTGTCATTATCCTCCAAAAGGATAAGCATTTTTTGAATTAGTTTTTTCTCCAATTTGGATTTTGGCTTCGTGGCCTATGATTTACCCTTTGAAAAGAGTTCCAATTTGGTTATGGATCCAGATTTGGATGGATTTGAACTCGATGGTTTGATTTGTGGATCTGAGTGAATGGACTCATTAATTTTAATGCAGCTTGGATAAAAGGATTTGCTAGTCTTATAATGAGATGGACACTTGTGAATTCATAATTGATGGACACAATTATTTTTTGGTTATTCAACTTATCCCACCATTTAACATAATACTCTCTGGTGAAGATTCCATTTTCAACCAAGTATTGTCATTTCAAAATCTAAGGTATTTTATATTTTATTGAAAAATAAAGTATTTGGGAAAATGAAACCTCAATTTGTGAGGGTTTGTAAACCTTTAAGAATAAATTGAAACATTGTTGTAAATCATTTGAAAAAAGTTCTAAGGTAAGACCGTGAATTGACCACCATTTTAAGAACCAATTTGGAAAATCAATTTGGAATTGTTATCAAAATTTAAAAATCAAAAGTAAGAAAAATCACTATTCTGATGCAAGAAAATCTTGTGCCATGCTTCAATATAATCAAAATAATTGTATTATTTTTTATTCAAAAGTACTTTAAAACTTGAAAGATGAATTTTTTTCATTCCTCCATAGTTATGATCCTGAGAATAGAGAAAGAATGGTAAATGATTATTTCTTCATAATTTTTGATTGGGCTAATTTTTATGGATTCTATTTCTAAGAGAATGATTATGTAGAAATTGAGATTTTATTATTATGTCCAAGAACATAATGCAATTTAGGGATGAAATGGGCTTTGAAAATTTGGTTATCAAGTCTGATGGGCCCAAATGAGCGAATGGAAGCTCAATATGAAAAGAATTTCATTGTGCATTATTCGAAATGTGAAATTGGTTTGTCAAGTGATTGAACATTAAATGATTAATCATTTGAGGAAGGGTCAAAATGTTTGACCAAAGTTGATTGGTAATCAAGTCTGATAGGCTCAAGTATTGTTAATTGGGTTTGGTTAGGAATAGAAGACTTCTATTTGATTTGGGCCTTAAAGGCCAATTGTTGAGTCGAAAACTCTTCTATTGTTGAACCATTTATCATTTTCACATGTTTTCTGAAAGTGATACTGATTCTTTTAGTTAAGGACTTTACTGCATGCCTATGACATTTTTGAAACTTGTCAGGCATGACGAAGAAAGTTCCTTCCAGAATCAAAAGTTTCTTTAATTGTTTTATTTGGAAATTCAATTTTAAATACTACTTGTCTAAAAATGTTCACAGTTAAAACCTCTTTGTTATTGTAACAGGTTTCATTATGTCTGCGAAAACCTATTTTCCATCATTTTCATACCATTGAATTAATGCTATATTGAAGTCATGCTTCAACCCAACATCTTTCAAAATTCATCTAATTCATTAATACAGACATTTCTTGGATATTCAAATCTATTGTGATCATAACTAATGAACGCGGATTTTGAGCAAAAAGTGGTTGCCCTGTCATTGAGCTTTTAGATTTTAAAAGAATTTTAGTTAAGTAATCTGGGTTTATCTTTCCATATTCTAGTAGGTCAGAATCCTCATATTCTTCAAATTCTCCCATTGCGGAATTTCGGAATGATTTCATGCAAAAGAGTACAAGTAAGAAAGTCAAGGATCTAATTATCAATATATTGGATAAATTAATCAGTGAAATCAAAATTGCTAAAAATAGATTATTACCTAGTAAAACTCTGCTTGGAATTCATTTCAAAACATGTTTTGCAGATTTTTAATTAATTAAAAGAATAAAACAAATTGTATGATATATTCAATGGAATAATAAAATTTAAATCCTAAAAATCTTATTTCTGATTGAAACAAGTTGATTCTTTTTGCAGCGACAATTAAACTATTTTATTTTATTATCTTCACAAACAATTCAAAGTATTTCCAGTATTATTTAACATCATATTTAGAGAAAATAATATAAACAATTAAGAAATTCATTCAATATTGTCTAATTAGAATATTATTAATGTAGATAATTAAGAAATCAGCAAATTGTTTGAAAGTTCTTGAGCATCAAATGGCATTATTTTCCATTTATGACTACCAAATGCAATTTTGTATCTACTAATTTTATTTATCTGGTTCTGCCAAAATTCATATTTTGTATTAAACTTAGAGAATACAACCGTATCTCCAAGTCTTTTGATTAAGTTTCTTTTGTTTGGTTTTGGATATTTTATCCATTTTAAAACGTTGTTAAAGAACTTGTAATTAATTTCCAAATGAGGAATTCTTCGTTCAAAATTTTGATTACGAAGAGCAGGATTTTGAGGTTGTTCTTCAGTTCTTCTAAATTTTATTTTTCCCTGTAAAAACATAATTGTTTTTCTTTACAAGAGATTAAATTTTTTTAGATTTGACAATATAATTTTGTTTTAATGTTTTCAAATTCTCATTGTAGAAAAAGAAAGAAATTTGAGTTTAGCAAATTCATCTATATGATAAATAATTATCCCATCATACTTTGTTGTGAAATGGTATAACAAAGAAATGAATGGTAAACTCAAAATTATTTTATTCGTCATATTCTTTACTAAGACGAATGATGTTTTGAAACATACTTTGTCTTAGAAAATATGAACTTTGGGGATTTCATAATTAATATGTATTCGAATACCATTGGCAGAAGATAAAGATTCTCTCATCTTCTTGAAGTACTTGGTAGGAATTAGTCCTTCATACATACAATTTAAATCTGCTCCTGAATAAACAAGAGTCATTGTTGTAAAATCAAAATCTTGAATAATTATTTTGACCATTATGTACCTTTTTCGATTTTGATATGATTAAGAATTTGGATGAAGTTATCATCATCTTGATCGTTGATAATAGGTTTTTTAATCATTATTAAGAATTAGGAAGTTACTAGGTTCTCCTAGTTCATTAGATTTAATTAAACTTTCTATTTTTAAAATGTTTAATTTTTCTTTTATTTCTATGTTAGAACTTTTTAATTCTTTTGTTTCAATTTTAATATTTTTAATTTCTTTTTTAAGTACCTGTAATTTATTAGATTGTTTATTATTAAGATTTGGCTGACTTCGTGATCATTATTAATGGATGATCTAGAAGTGAATTTAAAGTTTATGTTTTTATGGATTTTGGGTATATTTCATATCTCATGATCTACTTGATCATCTGTAAAGTATTCAGAATGATCATCTTGATCACCTGGAAGGTATTCAAAATATTTATGATTTACTTGATCATCTGCTAATTCAAAATCTTATTCATCTATTATGTCAGATATTGGAGACATTGTAGACCCAATGCTACTAGAAGAACTACTTCTAGATAATCTACTCATTGCTCAAGATAACTAAATTATTTTTATGATTGAAAATTTCATACTGTATTTTGATTACTAATATGTTGTGGTGACTTCTACAACCTCCTATAAGGGTCTCTCTTCTCCAACCTGCCTCTACAACCACCCTACCCTCGAGATTTACGTCTCTAAGAGGTCTTAATGAGGTACTTGAAGCTAGCCAAATAGAAGCTAGTATATCAGTCTCTAATGAAACATATTCACAAATTAGATAAACAAATAATACAGAAAAATAATCAATTGTAAGAATAACCAGCCACTTGGGCGGAGAGTCAGATTATGTAAAAGCAATTATTCATATAAGCAATTGAGCAACAATAATAACAATAACCAGCCATAATAGGCAGTGAACAGTTTTATTATGCAGAAATTGAAGTAGAAACAGTAATTATCCCCACCACGTTTGGCTCTGATACCAAAAGGCACGAAATCAAGTATAATTTAAAGCAATTAGAGAGAGAGTATTAAGATGCAAGAATTAAACACAAAATAGCAAAAACTGTATTAGGTTTAAGATTAAAAACTTAAATAAACAGTAAACTATTGACAATGATTAATTAGTACTCCCGCTCACTAATTAATGTTGAAGGAAAAAGAAAACGAAGGATTTATAGAAGAGTGAGGAAGAGAGCTTTGTTCTCAAAAACTAGTTTTGCTCTCAAATAGTTAAGAGTTGAAAAATGAGTTCTAAGGAACAAATGGGAGAGGTCTATCTATTTATAGACAAGGAAAATGGAGTTCACCGGAAACTCATCACTTACCTTAACTATTCTATTCTAAAAAGTAAAAATATTTTACATTTATACTTTTGACTAAAAATAGTAAAAAGCATAAATAGTTGCCTAATGTTTGACAACTAGTACAATTATTATAAAAAATGACAAATTACAAAGATTCCTTAATAAGTGTAATCTTGGACTTTTGTGTCTTCATCATTGTCTTAAAGAGAGCCAATAAGACTATTGTTGCTTCATTTTGGCGGAGACTCTGTTGTTGTTTCTTGATAATTACTATCTCGGATTACTGTTATCTTGAAAGTCATTTATTGCTGGGTTTCACTATAGTCATTGTTTTGGAGGACTATAATGATAATTTTTCTGAATTTTCTTGGCATTTTTCTGGTGGGAAAATATTTATCTATTCATCGTCACTTAAATAGACATTGTCAAATGGATCTTCGGAGTCCTGGAATGCCTCATAGGCCCATTGAGGAAAGACGCGACCTTCATTCTTATCCGTCAATTGCTGAGGAAAAGTTTTGGAGGATTGTCCTTTTTGGGTTTTTGACTTTATTGGGAGGTTTGGCTTAACAGAGGATTCCGAGTCAGAATTAGCATTATCTTCTAGAAGGAGAAGTAATTTTTGGACTAATTCCTGCTTTGATTTGGCCTTTGGTCTTGTGGCCTTGGATTTACCCTTTGAGGAGGATCTTGATTCGGGTTTTGATTTGAGTTTGGATTGTTTGGATGATTGTGGACCTGGGCTAGTGTACTCATTAATTTATAATGGAGTCTGGGTAAATGGATTGGCAAATTTTAGGCTCGGGTGATTTTTTGCAAACTCTTGATTGGTGGATGTATTTATTTTTTTGGCATTGAACTTGTCCCACCAGTTAACATAATATTATCTGGTGAGAATTCCACTTCGATTGAGTGTTACCATTTGAGAATCCATGGTAATTTATATTTATTTATAAAATAGAGTAATTGGGGGGAGGAAGCCTCAATTGATGAGGGCGTAAATTTTTTTAAGAATAAATTAAAACTTTGATGTACTTCGATTGTGAAGAGTTCTAAGACTGGACCGTGAACGGACCACCATCTTAAGAACCATTTTGGAAAATCTGCCTTATAATTCTTATCGAAATTCAAAAACCATGAGTGAGAAAATTACTATATTGATGTAGGAAAATTGTGTGTTAGGCATCAATATAGTCAAAATAATTGTATTATTTTTTATTCAAAAGATTTTCCAGGACTGAAGGATGGACTTTCCATTCCTCGAATATTAGAACTTTGAGAAAGGAACAGGAATGATCGATGATCTTTCCTTCTCCATTCTTGATTGGGCTGATATTTACAAATTTAGTTTTTAAGAGAATGTCTCTACAGAAACTAAGATTTTTGTCTCTATGACCAGGGACAAAGTGGAAATTAGGAAGAAAATGTGCTTTTACTATTTCAGCGGGATTTTTCATATGAGTGAATCAGAGCTCAATGTGAAAGAGATTCTTACTTGGCATTTTGCGAAGATAATAAGTCGATTTTCTTTATTTTGTAATTGGTTGATTTACTAATTGTGCATTAAAGGGTTGAGTAATTGCAAATGGTTCAAATTGGTTTACCAGTGCAGATTGGTAGTTGGGCCTGATGGACTCTAGTATCGTCATTTGGATATTTTTCAGAGTAGAAGGCTCCTCTTTGATTTAGGCCAAAATGGCCAATTGTGGAGTCGAGAACTCCCCTTTAATTGTCTTCTTTGAGGCATGGGGCCTAGACCCTATCTTGATCTTGTTGTCCCTGCAAAAATTCACGGGTAAGGAAGTCAAGAACTGAATTATTAATGCCTATAATGAATTCAAAATCAAAATATAAAATAATAAGAATAGATTGCCATTTAGTAAAAATATGTTTGGAAGCAATATTTTTAACATCTTTATCCAAAATATGCTTTGCAGATTTGCAATCAATTTTTAATAGAAATTTCTGATTTAACAAGTCATCCTGAAATTTTTTTAATGCATAATACAAGAGACACGATTTCCTTTTTTATTGTACTATAATTTATTTGTGATTGTGTCCAGGTCCCAGATGTAAATCTAACAATTTATTCTAGAGAATCTAGAGAAATGTTTTGTAATAAGATACCACCATATCCAATTTCAGAAGCATCTATTTAGACAATTTTGAAACAATTATTGGTAGGAATGCCAAGACAAGGAAGTGTCTTAACATGAGCCTCAATTCTTTTGATTAAATCATTATGAACAGTTGTCCATGGAGGAGGATTCTTTTTAAGCATGTCAAAGAGAGGCTTAAATCAATTCTTAATCTATTGTAAAAGTCAAATATTTAATTTAAAGATTCTAGAAATCTTTGTAACTGTGTTTTGTAAAGGATTTCGTTAGGAAATTTGTCAACAAATTGTATGACTCTATCAATTGGCTTAATGATAGAATTATGTATTTCAAATCCTAAAAATCTAATCTTGGATTGAAACAAATTGATTTTACTTGCAGAGATAACTTAACAATTTCATTTTATTATCCTAGCAAATGATTCAAGATGTCTCCAATGTTGTTCTATTATTTTAGAGAAAATGAGAACATCATCAATATAGACAATTGAAAAATTAATAAATTGATTAAAGATTTCATTCATTATATTTTTAAACTCACTAGGGGCATTCTTAAGTCCAAAGGGCATTACATTCCATTTGTAATGGCTGAATGGAGTTACAAATGCAGTTTTATACTTATCATTTTCATTTATCTAGATTCGCCAGAATTTAGATTTCATGTCAAACTTAGTGAAGATAGTAGCATCCCCAAGTCTGTTAATTAAATCTCTTTTGTTAGGTATTGGATATATTATTCATTCTAAAATATTATTAAGAGGATTATAATTAATTACTAAATGAGGAACTCCTCGTTCAATTTCGGTGGCCTTCTGGACATAAAAAGTCAAGCAAGACCAAGGAGACTTGCTCCTTTCAATGATATTGTTATTAATAAGTTCCGTAATTTCTTTTTTACAAAACTCAAGAGTTTCAGAATTCGTCTGAATTTGCCTTGTCTTTGTTGGGATATTTTTCTCATCAAATCCCTTAATGTAAGGCAGACTGACAGTATGTTGCTTCATGTGCCAGAAAACATTAGGAATATCAGAACATAATTCTTTACATATTCTTTGTCCAAATATTTTATTTTGTTTTAAAGATCAAGACTCTAAAACTGTTCTTCGATTCTTTTGAATTTTAACACATTTTGTAAAAAACACAATTATTTTTTCTTACAAGAAATGATTTTTATGGAATTAGAAATAAATTTTTCTTTTAAGGTCTTTAATTTTTCATTGTGAAGAAAAGAAAAAAAATTGAATTTTATAGGTCTATTCACGACATAAGTAATTATTTCATCATACTCCGTTGAAAATGGATATAACAGAGCAATAAATGAGAAACCTAAAATAATTTTGTCAGTCATATTAATTACTAAGACAAATGATGTTTTAAAAAATACATTATCCTGGCAAATATAGATTGTGGGTATTTCATAATTGATATACATTCGAGTACCATTTGTAGAAGACAAAGATTCTTTCGTCTTCTTGAAATACTTGGTTGGAACTAGTTATTCCTGCATACAATTCAAATCTGCTCCTGAATCAACAAGAGTCATTGTCGTGAAATCAAAGGCTTGAATAATTATTCTAACCATTATGTACCATTTTTTGATTTTGATGTGATTAAGTATTTGGATGAAGTTATCATCGTCTTGACTGTTAATAATAGATTTTTCAACCTCATTATCAGAAATTGGTAATTTACTAGGTTCACTATTTTCATGTTTGTTAATTAAATTCTCTATTTTTAAAATGTTTAATTCATCTTTTATTTCCGTGTTTGAATTTTTTTAACTCTTTTATTTTGAATTTCTTTTTGAAGGTCATGTAAGGTAACTTCTTTCCCTTTTTTTTAATCATTGAATTTTTTAAGGGTTTGCAAAAGGCTTGCAATATTGTTATTATTAGACTTAATATTTCTTTCTTTAGAATTACTTTCCTAAGTCTCTCTAGATATTCTTATTTTAATTCTAGATTTTCAATTTTACTAATTAAGTCTAAAAATATATTTTTATACCAATTGAAATCACTTAAGGTTGGACACCTAAGATTAGTTAATTGATCATGAATACGCGAAATAATATTACTTAGCGTTCCAATGAAATGTTCAATTATTGTGTAAAGAAGTGTATTGATGGCATCAGGCATCGTTTCTTGAGCTTCATCAATAATCGGGGTTCCTTCAGCATCAATCTTAACTGCTAAAAGGATGGAATTTTTGGATTCTTCTGTAAGATATTTTTCCCATCAGGAATGAAGCATTCATATGAATCTTGTGACTAAGAGTTTGATTACCTCAGTATGAGGCAGATTGTGACTGGTGATGTAGCTGTTGGCTACCATTGTCATATGTTGCAATTTATTGAGAACTTCTTGCTTAGAAAGTCCATCAATACTCCATTCGTATAATTTTTTGTAGATACAGAAAATTGATTAACGAAAGAAGATTTAGTAATTTGTATATCTGGTGGCATAGTCTTCTTATGTCATTTTCTTTCTAATTTATTAATTTCTAAATTTTTAAATGTATCTTCAATATTGTTCATTTTTGAAGATTCATGGAATGTGGATGAGTCATAGGAGGATTTATTCATATAGCTATCTTATTTAGAACTACTGCTTTGGTTAATAACTTTATCAGAAGAAGATGATTCTACATATATATTCTTCAATTCTTGAATCATTTTATCAATTTTTTTATTGATGGGAACAATATTCAAAGTAGTTTTATCTAAAATATTTATTTTGGTTTTCCTTTCAGAGCTTCATTAGTTTTGGGTTCATGTAGATCATCAACCTTATTCTCAATTTTGTCTACTTGTTTACCTATCGTAATTAGACTCTGATTGGTGTAATTAAGTTGTTCTACTACTTTTTTATTTGGTTCTTCTTCCTTTGTAACCTTGAAAGGAGAAACAGTGATTGAAGAATTTTTATAATTAATCATAATTTTCTCAGGAGGATGATGACTAACAGACACTACACTGGAGTTTTCCTTGACCCATTCATATTTTGAAATTAGTTTTACAATTCTCATAAATATCCTCGATATAATCAAGGAAAAACATAAAAACTCTAAATTCTTGCATGAATACCTTCCATTCAGCAAGTATGATTCTTCTTTGGTCCATATTGTATTTTGCTCTAAATCTATTGCGCCTATCAAGATTGGATGGGTCATCATTGTGTTGGGTTATCCTTTCCCAATCTAGTTTATATTCTTGACTCAGGGTTCCTATATTCAGGACTAAGAGTTGAGGATTAACTGAATGGAGGTTTCCTTGGAAATCTGATTCAGTGGGTGCTTCAACTTCATCAGATTGTTCAGTCCTATTATCAAAGACTGACTGACTCACTTGAGAACTTGTGGCTATGTCTTTGAGTCTTAAATTTTTAATATTTAAACTTTTTAATTCTTGTTCTAATTGTTGAATCCTAAGATCTTGATCATTATTAATGGATGATCCAGAAAAAAAAACTTCTAGGGGTACTAGACTAGCTACACTCCCTAATTTATGGATTAGAACTGGAGGATGATTGGAAGTTAATTTTAACAGTATCGTCAATGTATTGCTGGATGTAATCTACATCTTCAATTGGTATTTGAATTGGAGTAGGTTGACTTTCATTGGTTATAAAAGCCAATTTGAAGACACAGTATTATCAGACCACCTAATTGTTTTAGGAACTCTAATATTAACATTACTTTTGCTAGATTGGGTCAATATGGTTTGATTCTTTGGACTCCTATTGATGGCTTGGAAATTCATATTTATTTTGGTAACTTTGTAATGAATTCTAAAGATTAAAGCTAGAGGTTTGGTGCCTTCTTGAACTTGGTAACCACTAGTTTTAATATTTAAAGTTAATGATTTTAAAATATGGGGATCTGCTAAACTAACAGACATATCAGGGAAACAATTAAAATGGATTGGACCATTACAGAGTGAAGATTCAATTAATTATAAAATACTATCATTAAAATTTATAAATTTTGCATCTCACAAGGCTAATAAGACGGAGGTGTTTAGGCCTCTTTTTATGAATGGCCTAATTCCAATCTGGACTAAACCAAAATGAAGCAAATTATATATTTCCTCAATGTGATGTTTAATCATATTGGGTGAAAGTAATTGACAAGTTCCATGCTCTTTTCCAAGAGCATATATTTTTCTATTATTTTTACATGATGATGAGGCTTGAAAGAAGCAATAGACTATGTTGATTTATAAATATTTTTATTAAGAATTTTGGGTATATTTCACACTCTATGATCTACTTGATTATCTACTAATTCAAAATGTTCTTCATTTATTATGTCAGGTATTGAAGTTATTGTAGACATATGTTACTGGAAGAATTACTCCTAAATAATCTACTCATGGCTCAAATAACTAAGTTATTCCTATGGTTGAAAATTTCATACTATATTTTGATTACTAATTTGTTGTGATGACTTCTACAACCTCTTATTAGGATCGCTCTTCTCCAACCTGCCTCTACAACCACCCTACCCTCAGGATTTACGTCTCTAAGAGGTCTTAATGAGGTACCTGAAGCTAACTAAATAGAAGCTGATACACTAGTGTCTGATAAAACAGATTCACAGATTAGATAAATAAATAATACAAAGAAGTAATCAATTGTAAGAATAATCAGTCACTTGGGCGGAGAGTGAGATTATATAAAAGTAATTATTCATATAAGCAATTGAGCAACAATAATAAACCAGCCGTAATAGGCGGTGAACAGTTTAATTATCTAAAAATTGAAGTAAAAACAGTAATTATCCCCACCAGGTTTGGTTCTGATACCAAAAGACGTGGAATCAAGTATAATGTAAAGCAATTAGAGAGGGGGTATTAGGATCCAAGAATCAAGTATAATTTATATCGTTAACTCCCCTCCCCAAAGGTCTAAAACTGAAGATTTTCCAAATTGTAGGGAATGCAGAGAGAGATAAAGAGATAGGGAATTTGTGAAAGGGCAATCTGATAATTTCATCGATTTATTTTGAGTGGAGGGTGGAACATGTATAGTTCAGCAAAAATTAGTGTAGGAGTATTTTTTAGCAAATAAAAATTTCTCGGGTATACTTTAACCAAAACCCTTAATTTTTATCATCTCTTTCTATTTTTTTATCTTTCATGTTTCCATTTTCTTAATTTTTTTTGTCTCTTTTCAGACTCTCTGGTCTTTGGGCTGTGACATGTAATGTTAAGTTATTATTCATTTGGTTAAATGGAGAAGAGTGTTACAAGAAATGACTAATTTGTACTTTTTGAGACATTTAGTTTGATTTAATTATATATTTATTTTGATTTTGGGGCCTTTTAACACACTATGAAATTGGTTTGATTACCTACAAATTACAAACTAAACAAAAGAAGAAAGCAAGTGGGTCATCCAAATTCCTGATCTTTTTGGTATTATTTTCTTTCCATAAAACCAATTACAGAAAGAAGAAAATCTTGTTCTAAATACATCTTGAAGGGGACCACAGTATTTGTTCAAATAATAGAGAGACCGATAAAACAAAGATATACACGTCGAATAAGATATTTCACTTTCTATCTTCAGCTTACTGAGGACGATGTCAGTTTGGATACTTTGATCCTTTCCTAATTTTGTCTTATTCTCAAAATGTCCTTCCCTATCAGTCCTATCAGTAAGTATTTTTTCCAGTTTGTTACCCTGTTTTACTCATCTCTCTCCCCTTACTCACCTGCTCAAGGGCCCAAGGTTGATTTTTGAAGGGCCTGCAGTTATGGTTCCACCAGGCTTGGGCCTTCTGCACCTTGCTGGTTCATGTCTGATGACGGTTGGGATAAGGGGAGAGAGAAACCATTACTGAAATTTTTCCGATGACTGGGTGAGGGAATATACAATTTGTCATCCTAATTGACATTGTCTTTTTACCATTCAGTATATAACAAGATATAAGAATTGAAACATCACAGTTCGATCTCTTTACTCTTCATCATCTCTATCTCTGTTTTTTTTCTTCCTCATTAAAAACAAAAACAACCCCAAAGAGCAGCACTTGGTAATTTAGTAAATAAAAGAATGTACCAACCCCACCCCACGTGAAAAAATTGTCCTTTATTATCTGTCTTCATGGTGGTGTCTCTAGTTGCCAACCTTCTACCTCACTCGCTTATACTTTCTTAAACTAAAATTTAAGCAGACATGTCAATCCATGGCAAGGGAAAACAAGATCCTTTTCCATTTATCTTAGGGCCCATATTTGCAACAGAGTACTCTATTAACTCTTTACACCATCAATTATCTTATACATTCTTCACTGTTATTAGACTTCATACCTAACCCCCACCGGTTTCCTTATGTTGAGAAACCATAAATGACACATTTTTTTGCTTGATTTCATCATAAGGAGATGAAATTCGATTAGCCTCCAAATTACTAAAACACACTAACTACTGCAGAGGCTGCTGCATTGTAACAACCAACGGGCTACGTACTGCGTGCTTACCATCACTCCATACTATAGTACCACTCTTCACGCTTGAGCTTCCAGGTGAAAGCTTAATTTCCATTGCTTCCACCCTCACTACAAAGCTCAACTTTTGACCCTCCCTTCTAAACACCAGCTTTTCGGGCTCCACCGTCACCTTCGTTTCTCCCGGCGGCTTAACTGTAACTTTGTATACCGAATTCGGGTCCCCAACATTAGTCACGGTTCTAATGAAATGTGTTGACATCTTGTCTTTACCATATTGTTGAAACACCATCGACATTGATGGATAATTCAAATTCCCAGAATGACCCATCTTTCTTGCCCGGCTACAATCTGCATACTTCCTAGTGATCACTTGGATGTTCTTGGTAGTGTAATTTGAATTGCATAAGAAATCCACATAATCATATGTCATTAAGTCAAATATCAAACCAGGATCCATTGCCTTTTGTGGGAAAACATGACCTGCTCCATAATCTAATATGCTAGAAGTATTTCCATTCGATTCATCCAACATTGTTTCTCCCCGGTTATCTACCGTGTAAGCGGTTGTCATCAACGCCGATTTTATGGCTGCTGGGCTCCATTCTGGGTGTGCCGCCTTTAACAGGGCGGCTAACCCCGAAACGTGAGGGCAAGCCATGGAAGTACCGGAAAGTATATTAAACTCTGTTCTACGATTATCAGAAGGAATTCCTGACGGTCCAACTTTATCGGGCCAAGCAGCAATAATGTTCAGTCCCGGTGCAATCAAATCAGGCTTTAATATTTCAGGCGACTCGGGATTAGGACCCCGAGCTGAAAATGATGCCACGACCGGGGCAGGTTTTACTCCAACCCTTGTACCCTTGAACAAAATTGTGGCGGTTGGGGATGCCGATTGGGATTCGAATGCTGCCGTGATGTATCTCCTGATCCGGTCGCCACTTGTCGCACCGACGGCAGTAGCGGGTAATAAGTGGCAATCGGCAATTAATCCTTCGCCGTCGAAAACCCCATTAGCTAATATCATACCGATGCCCCCTGCTTTTCTCACAACTTCGCCTTTTGCAGCTCTAGAATTGACGCCTCTATCGCATAACACTATTTTCCCTTTTACTGAATGGGGATCCAATGAACCTTCCAAACATAAGGATGAGGAATACCCATCGCCGCCATCGGTACCTGCATACATAAGAGGGTACAACCGATCCGGAGTCAGGCTCGGACCTCCGTAGACACTCACACCGGGTATGATTTTCCCACTTCCCAGCTTCACGTCAGCTGGGAAATCCCTGTCTATGGTTCCGGCTCCAACGGTTGTGACCCATGGTGCCACATTGGTGACAGTGAGACTGCCAGGACCGCCGTTGCCAGCGGAGGCCGAGACAAATATACCGGCATCAGTAGCTCCAAAAGCGCCTATGGCGATTGAATCGAGGTAATATGGCACTACAACACCGCCGACACTGAGCGACACAACATCTACACCGTCTGACATGGCGGCGTCGAAGGCAGCGAGAATGTCGGAGTCGTAGCAGCCGGAGTTCCAGCAGACCTTGTAAGCTGCCAGCCGAGCTTTTGGAGCCATCCCTGCCGCCACACCGTGCGCATAGCCTAAAGTTGAAGCTGGATATACATAGCGGCCGGCGGCGATTGAGGCGGTATGGCTACCATGGCCATCGGAGTCTCTGGGAGAGCGATACTCAGCTGTCTCGTTCATCTTCCCATTCGAGGCTTCGTATCCGTCACAGAAGAACCTCGCTCCTATAAGTTTGCGGTTGCATGAGGTAGCCGGAAAGTCTTTTCCTGCGATGCACTCACCTTTCCACTTGGAAGGAATAGGACCCAGATCGCGATCGCTGAAGCTCTGTCTCTCAGGCCAAATACCAGTGTCGATGACTCCGATGACGAGGTCGGACCCGAAGTCGGACTCTTTGAGCAACCCGGCCCTGTCGGTAGTCTTGAGACCGAGGAACTCAGGGGAACGAGTGGTGTGGGGGAAGCGAACCTGTTCGGGAATGACAGAGATAACGTGGGGGAGCATTTCAAGCTGCTGTGACTCCAATGGTGAGAGCTTTGCGGAGAAGCCATGGAAGACGGTGTCGTAGGTGTGGAGGATAGGAATAGAAGGAGTAGATTGGGATGCGGAAAGAGAGGCAAGAGAAGACTCGTACCAGTGCTTGTGTGTTGAGAAAATAGAGGGCTTGGCTTCTCTGAGAACTTGAACAATGAAGGTCCTTCTTTCATTGTTAGAAGTAGAAGGAGAAGGTAGTGAGAGCAGAAGTGAGAAAAGAAAAAAGGGGAAAATAGCCATAGCCAAAGGAGTGGGGGATAGAACGCTTAGTGCTATGGACTGCCACCAGCGAACAAAAAATTGGAGATTGTGGGATGGTGTAAATGGGGAATGGGGGGCTACAGTTCGATATCTGTGACTGCAAGTGAAGATGGGTTAGCTCAGCTCAGTGATATGCAACGTGCTGTGTGCTCATGTGTAGGGACTGTGCCACTGTAGCTTGGAGCACGCCAGAAATGGTAAAAAACAATCAACCCATTTTTTGGGAAAATTCTATCGTGTGAGATTGATGTGTGATTCATCGGTGTATCAAACTCGGCATCAGTATTAGCATTACTCCAATGATATCTCTGGCGAACATTTGTTGAAATATTTTTCTTAAAAGAATTTATCCTATCTGCGTAATTGAGGGTAAAAAATCATACGACTCATATATTTTGTCTGAATTACAAAGATATTGCAACTAGCTTCAAAACTTGAACTCGCATTCCCTCTATTTTCCTTTAAACCATGCCAACAAACAGAGTCCATAGCATAATTTTTCTTCCGTAAACACCATTTTTCCTTCATTAAAGACCAAAAAAATTGTCTAATAATTGAAACTAGAGTAGAAATCTTTGTAATTAAGGTAAACTAAGATGAAAGTATAATTTACTCATGAACTTTTTTTAGCAGCAAACAATAGGAAATGTTATATTTGGTAGTGCATGCCAAACCAATAGCTTTTCAGGGTTATATCCTAAATTAATTGAAGGATGGAACCAATCTGAGATAGATTTATCTTATGTGTTATATAGAGTGTTATATAGAGTAAGAATCAATATATAATATAATATGAGATAATGAGAGTAGCATTTTTATTTGATTGAAATTTTAAAAGGTTGCTTAACACCAAGCATGTCAGCTTTGCGGTTGCTTAATAAACTATATTATTCACGCTCACTATGATATTTGTCTCCACCATAGTTAGTTAATACGTATATTTTTAGCGTTTAATTTGTGTTTTTTTGTGTGTTTTTCTATTTTTTGGCCGTTTCCATTTTTTACTGAAAGATATGGAATGATATGCATTTTTTTGCTTCAACCATATAATACGCGTTTAATACGGATCTCGTATTAAACGCACGACTAAAATGGGAAAAATCCTCATTCTCGCATCTTTTAGGACTCCTGCTTCTTGCTTCCATTCCAGTGATTTTCATCCTCTCTCGGTCTCTCTTCTCTCCATTGTTGAAGCCTCTCTCTTCTGTTCTTCGCGATTTCTATCCTCTCTTTGGTTTGGTAAGTTCTTCGCGATCTCTGGTCTCTTCAGAATTTAGATTCAGAAAACCATAATCCCCAAATTACTTCATCTCTGATCTCTGGTCTGTTCTCTTCTTTGATTTTAAGCTCTAATTCTTCGTGAATCGTGATATATTTTTGTTGAAGCCTAGCTCTTTGGTCCGGTAAGTTCTTTTGTTCTTCGTGATTCTCCATTGTTGAAGTCTCGCTCTCTGATCTCTGGTCTGTTCTGTTTATAGGTAATTTATTCATTATGCTCCTCTATCTGTAATTATCTATGTCTAATTCTACTGGAGGATTACAAATATAGTCTGGAGGATTACAAATATAGTCTTTGAGTTCCACCATAAACTTAATTAAGCGCAAACTTTTTTCCATTGTTTGGATTGTAGAAATTATAATTCAGTCTCTGATATATAAACATCTTATATAGTCTTGGTCTTGGATAGAATTAGTCGTAGTAATTTCTTCTTGCAAGTAAGAGCTCCCTAACTGATTCTGTTTTTTCACGAAGGTTTTAAGATGATAGGTAAATTATGTTCTGGCCGGACTTCTCGAATTGAATTTGATTGAAGAAAATTAAACTGAATTGGACTTGAGTTGTTAATTCAGAACTTCTCTGAACTAAATTGGACTTGTGCTATTAATTCATATTTTCTGAATTTAGTTTCTGTTAATTCAAATTATGTCCTATTTATAGGTTTTATTGATTCTATTTCAGATTTTCTGAATTTTGATTATCATGGTAAGGAAAAAAGATAAGTTTTGGGATTACGCTGAACAGTCAAATATCGTTTCAAGTGCAAATTTTGTGAGAGAAATTTTGCTGGAGGGATTTTTGGAGTAAAGTCTCATTTATCTGGAATTAATGGTCGTGATATTGATATATGTAGTAAAGTACCGGAGGAGGTTCAAGTTGAAGCGTATTTTTTAATTAGAGATTCAAGTTCTAGTTCTAGTCAGAAAAGAAAAAATGATTCGGTTAATGAAAGTAATGAAGGATCGAACGCTTGGTCTTTGGGTATCTAATCATACTCAAACCACAATCCCAGAATTCTCTGCTAAGAAAGAGAAGAGCAATGTTGACAAAAAAATTGCTCAGTTTTTCATCATGAACAACATAGCATTTAATATTATTCAGTCCAAGTCATTTCTTGACATGAGTAAAGCTTTAGGTGATTTTGGTTGTGGTTATACTGTACCTAGTTATTCAACGCTTCGTACTAAGTTAGTACCTGAGGCAAGAACAAATGTTGAGACTTATGTTGCATGTATAAAACCTATTATGTCAGATTCTTGGACAAACATAAGAAGGTGGTCATGGGTTAATATTATCGCTAGCTCACTGTTAGGTGCCATTTTTTTGAAATCGTTTGAATGTTCACAGGAGAGATTGGCTGGTGAGTATCTTTATAACATTCTTTCTTCTGTCATCAATGAAATTGACCCTGAACATGTTGTGCAAATAGTTACTGATAATGCCTCAAATTATGAGTCTGCTAGTTGCATGCTGATGAGAAAATATCCTCAATTATACAGGACTAAATGTGCAGCTCATGGTATTAATTTGTTATTGAAAGATCATTATAATCAAATTGAATGGGTGAAAAGTGTGATTGATAATGCGAAAAAAATAGTAGATTACATGTATAAGTATCATATGGTATTGCAATTGATGATGAAATATACAGATGATAGGGAGTTAAAATTTTCGTGTAAGACTATATTTGCTTTGAACTTTTTGATGCTTCAATCAATAATTAATCGTGAAAACAATTTGAGAATTTTGGTTGCTTCTTCTGAATGGATGAGTTTGAATTTTACTAAGACTACACAGGCTAAGTTAGTGACTTCAATAATTCAGAATGAGTCTTTCTGGGTAGATGTGAAAGATTATGTGAATGTTGTTGAGCCTCTGGTGAGAGTTCTTCGATTAGTAGATGGTGAGAGATCTACACCGGGATATTTATATGATGCTATGGAGAGGGCACGAGAAGCGCTTGATCAATATTGTGTAAAAGATCCATCTCGTTATTCTTTTATGATGAAAATATTTTAGCAGAGAAGAGAGAAGAGCATTCTCCATAAGGTACATGCTACTGCTACATTTCTTAATTCAGCTTATATGGTTAGAAGTACAAAGAAGACAACAATGATATTAGAGAAGTGGTCGAATATCTTGTTCAACAGTTGGGTTCTTTAGATGAAGAGATCAGCTGGTAACTGAACTAGTTAAATATCGTTTAAAGTTTCCGCCCTTGTTCAATTGTACAACTACTGCTATGATAAACACTAGTCATCCTCATAAATGTTTCTTCATTTTGAATTAGATTTTCATAGGTTTTATGTTGATTTTATTCCTAACGCAAATAGTTGTATTTATAGGTACTTGGTGGCAGTTTAATGGTTCAATATTCCCTGTATTGCAAAAGATTACAATTAGAATTTCGAGTCAACCGTGTAGCTCGTCATCTTGTGAAAGAAATTGGAGTGCATGGGAAGCAACCCAAACGAAAAAGAGAAATAGATTGGCACCGACAATGTTTAATGATTTGGTGTACGTGAGAATAAACTCTTTGATGATGGCAATGTATAAGGATCGTGAAGTGCTGGATATGACGCCTATTGATCTTTCTAAGATCAATCCATTTACTGAAGAAGGATTTGAAGAAGAACCATAATGTTTTTTTAAGAAGAACTATTTGTTTTAGATGACATGAGCTTGTGCAACTGGTCTGAGCTACTTCGTACTCCAGACGAATCTTATTTTGATTAAACTTTACCACCCGACGATCTCATTATTTGATAGTTTTTATTAATTCAATTAGTTTTTATGGATTGAATATTTTGAATTAATGACTACATTTTGGTTGAATAGAATACTATTAATTGATCAATATATTTTGGTTTATGAAAATATTTAAGAAATTTGTAAAATGATATTTTTTGTCATATTCATAATATATTGTTATATTAATATTTATTTATAAATTTTAAAGTCGTATTTTTAGTACCAAATTTTTGAAAAGAAAACGTCTAATACTCGTTTAAAACCCGTATCCGAATTTTTACGTATCACGTATTATTGACTGATTTTAACCGAATTATACATGCCGAATAATACTCCGTATTTTTATGGTCTCTGAATTAATTAACTATGGTCTCCACAACACACGTGCATATTAGTGTTATTAGTATTGGACAAAGCTAAGAGATTCCATTTCTCTACTGACCATTCATTTCCCTCCTAATGAAACCAAATCTCAGTTAATTTTAATTCCAAGTAGCTTTTAACGCTCATAAGTGCAAGGAACTGAGTAGATTTTAGTCAAGAGAATTCAATGGTGGAACAAAATCAAACATGACGCTACATACTGTTAACCCTCATTTAAAATATAGGATGAATGTGAGCCATCATAAACTTCTTACCTTTCCTCACTATAATGTATACAAAAACAAAGTACCAACTGCCAAGTCTTTTTTCCATACTTCGAGAAAGACTTTTTTCGGTCATGCTTTTTTGTTATTGCACTAAAAAGCACTTTTACTAAGAAGAGTTTTAATTTTCATCTACCGACTGAAGTAAAAAAATTCTACGGTATAGGTTATTAATGAGATAAAAGTTGTTTTTCATGTGTCTAACTCACTCATAGGTAAGTTTGGGTGAGTTCTGTGCTCCTCTATCATTTTATGTTTGATTTCATGAAAAACTTCAAAATATTTCAATGGGCTTTAAAAGATTGGAATAATCATATTTTTGGTGATTTGGAATCTCAACTTTGGCTTCCTCTAGTCCACAATGGATTCAACAACGTATTTCTACTTATGGTTTTCCTGAGTCTCTTTTCAATGAAAAAGTGGAGGCTCATTCTATTCTTGACTCCCTTTTGATTCAAAAGGATCTTTTGCTTAAGGATCGTTGTCGGGTTAAATGGCTACATAATGGCGATCGTTATATTGTTTTTTATCACACGTTAATGAAATTTCACAAATCTCAGAAGCCTATCGCTTCCTTTAATATAGATTATTAGGTTACTTCTCACACTTCTGTGATTAAAAGCCACATTATTGGTTACTATACTGATCTATTCTCTAAACTGAATCAAAATCTTCCCTATGATTCTTCAATTATTGAGGATATCATTCCCTCCTTAGTTTCTGCTGAGGATAATAACCGTCTCATTGCCCTTCCAGATGCTAATGAAGTTAAAAATGTGGTTTATGCTCCCAGTCCTAACGGTTTTACTGGCTCGTTTTTTCATGTGTGTTAAGAAATTGTGACATGATTAAAGCTATTCAGTTCTTTTTCAGATCCAGTCAGATTATGCTTGGCTTAAACTCAAATTTTATGGTTTTGATTCCAAAAGTACTTGGTGCTTCGAAGATTGATCAAGTCTGCCCTATTGTTCTTGGTTACTTCATTTACAAAGTTATCATGAAGATTATTTCTGAGAGACATGATAATATATCTAGCAGAATTGTTTCTCCTAAACAATTTGGTTTTATTCAAGGTCGTCATATTAAAGATTGGATTGTGGTCGCTTCCGATTGTGTCAACAGTCTCAATAAAAAATGTTATAGTGGAAGTGTTGCTATGGAAATTGACATCATGAACGTTTTTTATTTTATGCGATGGTCTTTCATTATTCGAGTCATTTCAGTCTTCGGTTTCTCTGGCACCGTTTGTTCTTGGATTTCAAATGTCTTCTCCTCTGCTCGTATTTCGATTATGATTAATGGTTGTCCTGAAGGTTATTTTAGTTGTTCAAAAGGTGTTCATCAAGGAGATCCTTTATCTCCTCTTCTCTTCCGTATTGATGAAGATTTTCTTAGTCGTTACTTGATTCATATGACTAATAATGGTGGCCTTCAAGGTGACATCCCAAAAATTTAACCAAGTTTTAGTTAAATATTTTACCAAAAACACCACGGAAGCTAGGTCAATTTTTTTATAAACAAACTCACATTAAATACGATAATATAGTGTGAAAAGTCTTACTTCATAAAATATTCAAGAACCAAAGAGTATGTATTTTGGAGAGTCACGAGTTAATTAAAATAAAACATAACATGAAGTAAATAATCTCTAAGACTTTAAAACAAGATTCAATGACTCCCGCCTGTTGTCAGAGACTCTAGATCTCTTCGACAATAAACTCCTCATCATTGTTATCATGAACTAAAAAATTGTAAAATAAAACGGAATGAGTATAACAATATACTCAGTAAGTAAAACCACGCATACATAACCTCACACACATGCAATCACATACAACACATATCATTCTATCATACATAATATTACTTATACCCTTATCGTTCATTCAGAGCGTTCATAACTTTTCTTACAGAGACGCTGGCCAACTTCCGTTAAAACTCGCCACCACAGCCAGAGTAGAACAGAGATTAATCGTCGGTAAGTTGTTAGTTTGTAAGGTATGTACAAGTGACATTTCTCACGAGTATCATTCCACACCTTTGAAGAGGTGAAACCAGTTACAATAATTACCTTCTCATATAACTAACCAGAGCATCTTCAGAGATTTGTAAGGTACGTAGAAGTGACATTTCTCACAAGTACCATTCCGCACATTCGAAGAGGTGGAACCAGTTGCAATAAATTCCTTCCCAAAAAATTAACCATAACATATTCAGAGACCCTCTCTTGAAGGACGAGGTAACACATACAGAGATTTGGTGGGTACGTGACTCTAACGGCACAATATTTTATATTTTGTGATCATACAATAGTCTTTCATATCTTATATCACATTACTTTATCAAAATTCAGAATCATCGATTACATAATCATTCAGAGTATATCATAACAACCCAACGAATACATCACAAAACAACCAAACAAGGAAGAGAGAATTGAAGTTAAATCTACATTTTTCTGACACAGGAAAGCAATCATGCAGTTACATATGTAAGATTTCACTTACCTTATATACCTCTATAAGTTCCTAAAGTTCAAGTCCTAAAAGGTTAAAGGAGAAAATTTCCATTCTTAAATGTTTTCAAACACTAACGAAAACAAAATACAATTTGAATGTCTGGATTTGAAAATTCATTATAAATTGTAGCAAATATAAAAAATTACAAATATTAGTTTTGAACATTGATCCATGTCTCTTAGATCTTGATTTGAAATTTTATAATTTTTGAAAATATTTTCAAACTGAAAAATCGTCATCAACTAGGGTCTATCTCACAGTAAAATGAAATTCAGATTGACAAGTTTAACTACCCATTTAAAATGTCATATCTTATCTAAAACTTACAAAAATTTATAGAACTATATTTACATATAATAAAAAGCTATTGTAAAATATTTGGGCTAAAATGATGTAATGTATGCCAGAAACGAAGCCATGAAAATGAAGTGGTTTATCCATAATATTCAGGTTTCTGAAGAAGAATTGAAATAATGTTTTCACCATACAAATAATATTTTAAAATTCCAAAATTTTTATAGGAGTAATATTAATGTCTTATATGATATTAATAATATTTTCAAAATTTTTATCAATAATTCTTAGTAAATGAAAATAATTTTATCTATACTATCAGAATTTTCATCAGAAATATACAACAGCGATTATTTCTATATTCACAAAACAGTAACCATTTTTTAAACTTTTTATCATATGACATTAAACTGATACAATTCTATATGTGTATAATTCAAAATGAAGAGAAATAAAAGTACCAATAACAAGTTTAATGACCCAAGGAAGTGAAAGAGCGAAACCATTTTTTCAAAATGAAAGGTCGATAATGAAACAATTTTTCTGAAACAAATAAAATTTCTTGATTTATGAGAGTAAGATAATAATTTATCGGTATTTTGTAGTTGATCGTTAAGGAGAAAAAAAGCTGTGGGATTTAATTAGAATAGAAGAGGTGAAAGGGAATAAGGAGGTAGAGATTTCTTGGTTAAGAGAGTATGAGACTTCAATCTCATGGAAAACTCTGTTTACAACAGTTACAGGGAGTTGAAGTGGGGGTGGGAGAGAGGGAGAAAGAGAGAGAGAGGGAGAGAGAGAGACTGCAACTAAAAAATGAAAATGGTGGAAGAAGGAAAAACCACCTAATTTGTTTTGTGTGCTTATTAATATATTAATAGACTTTTAAAATAATGACTTATTAAACGTGCTTTTTGTAGTAAAAATGTGAGTTAAATTGAAGTTGTTGTATTATCAACAACAAAATTTTCAGAGAGATTTAGATAAGGATTGAATCCAAAATCTGATTTTTTTGTTATCATATTTTATATAAAATCTGAATTCAAATTCAGAACAACCTAACAATATTTTCCGTTTGAAATAAAAGTTTGGTTTATCTTATATCTACATAAAACTTTTAATATGATCAATATATAATTCTACAGCTACCACAAACATGATGTTAACGACAATATAATAGAATATAGCCGTATACGAATGCATATACTATAGTCGCTTAAACTGGAGCAATATTAATCAAAGTAATTATGAAAGAGCAAAACATTGTCATCTAGCTAGTATATTAACTAGAAAAGTCGGGTCTTACATCCTCCCCTCCTTATAAGAATTTCCGTCCTCGAAAATATTTTCGAGTCAATCTTAAAAAAGGTTTAGATAATGAGTATGGATTTCTTCTTCACGTTCCCATGTGGCTTCTTCAACCTCATGATTCTTCCAAAGCACCTTCACAAAATGGATCTCTTTAGTTCGTAAAACATGAGTCTTTTGTCAAGTATTTGAATTGGTGCTTCTTCATAAGTAAGATCTTCATATAGATGAAATGGTTCATAACTCAAAACATGGGACGGTTCAGTAATATATTTACACAACATCGAGACATGAAATACATCGTGTACTCCAACCAAATTTGACGGTAGAGCCACACGGTAAGCCACAACTCCAATCCAGTCTAAGATCTCGAAAGGACCTATAAAATGAGGACTAAGCTTTCCTTTCTTTGTGAATCTCATAACTCACCTCATGGGAGTTATCTTTATAAACACTTTGTCACTCACTTCAAATTCTAAGTTCTTCCTACAAATATCCGCATAACTCTTTTAGCGACACTGGCCAGTTTTAATTCTTTCTCGAATTTTGTAAATAGCATCATTTGCTTGTTGAACCATATATGGGCCTAATAGCTTTCTTTCACCAACTTCATCCCATGGATTGGCGACCGACACTTCCGTCCATATAAAATTTCAAATGGTGCCACCTTGATTGTTGCCTAGTAATTGTTATTGTACGCAAACTCAATGAGATGCAACTGACTACTCCAACCAACGTTGAAGTCTAAAACACACGCTCTGAGCATATCCTCAAGTGTCTGAATGGTTCTTTCCGATTGTCCATCTGTTTGAGGGTGAAAAGCTGTACTAAATCTCAATTATGTACCCAAAGCTTTTTGAAGACTACGCCAAAATTTGGAGGTAAATCTTGGATCACGATCTGATACAATGGATATAGGTACACCATGCAGTCTGACGATTTCTGTCATATACAACTTCCCCCAGTCTTCTACTAAAAATGTTACACGGCCTGGGAGGAAGTGAGCAGACTTAGTCAATCGATCGACTATAACCCAAATTGTATCATATCATTTCATCGCCTTGGCAATCCTGATACAAAATCCATTGAAATATGTCCTCATTTCCATTCGGGTATCTCTAGAGGTTGCAAAAGGACGGACGGACGCTGGCGCTCTTCACTTGTTGGCAAGTTAGACACTGATCCACGAATTTCGCTACATCATGCTTCATACATTCCACCAAAAGTGTCGTCTTATATCATGATACATCTTCGTACTACTCGGATGAATATAATAAATGGGTATTGTGCGCTTCAGTTAATGTCTTTCTTTAGATCCCCGCTATCAGATACCACCATTCTATCATTGAATTTGATGATTCTGTCACTCGAAACTGAGAATTTTTTCCACTTATCACATTCCAACTATGATCTTATCTCTATTAATGTAGCATCCTTATGTTGGGCTTCACAAATTTTGTCTTGAATTGTAGGTTTGACTGTTAGATGAGCGAGCTTAGTTGTAGCACCCTGAACCAAGACTTACATTCTGAACGTCTCGATATCATTTTGAATAGAACGTTAAGAAGTAATAAGAGCACTTGAAACACCCATTTTCCTACTAAAGGTATACGCTATTACGTTAGCTTTACCAAGTATGTAATTAATGATGCAATAAAAATGCTTAACAAGCTCCAACCATCTATGTAGCGTCATATTAAGCTCTTTCTACGTGAACAGATACTTTAGACTCTTCTGATCTGTGAATATTTCTACCTTCGATCCATAGAGATAGTGACGTCAAATTTTCAAAGCAAAAACTACTGTTGCGAGCTCCAAATCATGGGTTGGGTAGTTTTGCTCATAACCCTTTAGCTGTCTAGAACCATAGGCAATGACTTTTCCATGTTGTATCAACACACAACCCAAACCAATGTGTGACGCATCACTAAAGATAATAAAATCATCACTCCCAAAAGATAGAGTAAGAACTAGTGCTGTCACCAATCTTTGTTTGAGTTCTTGAAAGCTCGCATCACATTCTTCTGACCAAATGTACCGTGCATTCTTCATTGTCAACTTGGTCAACAATGCAACAATTTTAGAGAATCCCTCCACAAACCTCCGATAATAGCCTGCCAAACCTAAGAAACTCCTAATTTCCTTAACACTTGTTGGACGATTCCAGTTTGTCGTTGCTTCTATCTTTGTCGGATCCACCGTCTTTAGAAACTACGTGTCTCAAAAATGCAATCATAGATAATCAAAACTCACACTTACTGAACTTTCCATATAACCTCTGATCTTTTAAAATCTGAAGTGTGATTCTGAGATGTTCCTCGTGTTCTCTCTCGAACTTAGAGTAGATAAGAATGTCATATATGAAAACAATGAAAATCTATCCAAAAAGTCATGAAAAACTCGATTCATCAAGTCCATAAATACAGTAGGGGAATTGGTCAAACCAAAGGGCATGATTGGGAACTTGTAATGCCCATAACGAGTACGAAAAGCAGTCTTTGGTATAACCGTTTCCTTTATTCTCAATTGATGATACCTAGACCGCAAGTCAATTTTCCAGAAAACACAAGCTCCTTGAAGTTGGTCGACAAATCTTCTATGCGCGGTAGAGGGTACTTATTCTTAATGGTAATTTTGTTCAACTCCCTATAGTCGATACAAAGTCTCATAGAATCATCTTTCTTCTTTACAAAGAGAACGGGTACACCAAAGGGGTAATCACTGGGGTGAATAAAACTCTTATCCAATAATTCTTACAGTTTCTCTTTAAGTTCTTTCATCTCTGTCGGAGCCATGCGGTATGGGGCCTTTGATATTAGAGTCATCACGGGAACTAACTCGATGTTGAAATTCACCTCCCTAACAAGTGGCACGCCTAGTAATGACTCAGGAAAAACTTCCGAAAAACCTCTAACCACCTTGATATCATTTAACTCTAACTTCAAATTATGTGTGTCCAACACGCTAGACAAGTAGCCCCACCAATCATTGTTAATCAAACATCTAGCTTGCAGGGATGAAATGATTCGAGGTAGTGTGTGCAGACGTGATCCTCTGAACTTGAAACTTAACTCACCTGGAGGATTAAACATCAAAGTCTTACATAGTCAAAAGAGTCAGAGTGGCCTCTAACACTCTATCAACAACCACTATAGGACAAGACTTGATGGCTTTGTATGATATAGATTACCATCCGAAGGGGTGGACACACAAAACTCAACCTCAAGAGGTACTATCTTCACACTCAACTTTCTAGAGAGCTTAGAAGAAATAAAATAATGTGTAGTGCAAGAATCAAACAATACAAATGCGGAAACTCCATGAATGAGAAGTGTACCTGATACCACATTCAAAATGTCTTCCAAATCAGCCTTAGTCATGTCATAAACCTTCCCTTGTGCTTTGGGTATGTTCTTGATCATTTGACTGTTAAGCTTGTCCTTCATCTCAAGGCATTCTTCCAAAAATGCCTGATTTTACCATAAAAAACATGTTCCTATAGCCTTAACCAGAGTCGTCTAATTCAACTTATCGATAAAAGGTATGTACTAGATGAAACTAATAGAACTACTTATTCTAAGGAAAATAATATAAAGAATTTCTATGTAATATTATCCTTAGAAAGCATAAATCTCAATGAAAATCTTCATCTGAGTATTCTTCTTTATCTTCTTATGGATTTTCCTCTGCACCTTCTTGTGGACCTAGGGCTTTTGGGATAATGTACGCCCTCGGGCCGCAACCAGGTGCCTAGTCCTTAATGATTGATGCATGAATCTTAGCTCGTGAATGCCTAGGAGCTAAACATAAGGATTGGGTAACTTTCTCATCGTTAGTTCCAATCCGCTCACCCCCCACGCCATTATGCCTTGCTAAAAAATGTCAAATTCCCACTCTCGGGGAAAAACTTAGCTACAGGAGGCCATTTCTCGAGGAAAAACTCTAGCTACAGGAGGATACATCCCTTCTATGCTCGGTGCTAAAGCACGATTATGTGCTCCCCTCCTAACAATCTGAGGATTCTATACTCTAATTGGACGTCTATGATTTGAATCCAGTAACATCTTTCTTGTAAATCACGTAGGAAGTACGGAGAAATTGGACTCTGCGTCAAACATTTCTTCATCATCAACAGTCGATCCAGAGTTGTTAAAACAAGCATAGCTAATACAGACACATAAATCATTCAGAGATAGCACATCAATAATCCAATACTAAACTTTGTCAAATACACTTCAGAAACCTAATTTCTGGCACAAACTCTTAAAATTCAGAAAAAAAATTTACAAAATCATTTCGTCACAAGACAAACTTTTCAAAAAGCTTTAAATAAATATTTTGTCTACAGAATCATATTTTCTCTTATAGCAACTGTAACATCCCAAAAATTTAATCAAGTTTTAGTTAAATATTTTACCAAAAACATCGCGGAAGCTAGGTCAATTTTTTTATAAACAAACTCACATTAAATACGATAATGTATTTATAATAATTGCCTTCCCCCATAACTAACCGAGCAATTTCAGAGACTTGTAAGGTACGTGCAAGTGACATTTCTCACGAGTACCATTCCGCACCTTCGAAGAGGTGGAACCAGTTGCAATAAATTGTCTTCCCACAAAATTAACCATAACATATTCATACATAGGTTTGGTGGGTACGTGGCTCTAACGACATAATATTTTACATTTCATGATCATATAGTAGTCTTCCATATCTTATATCACATTACTTTATCAAAATTCTGAATCATCGATTACATAATCATTCCAAGTACACCATAACAACCCAACGAATACATCACAAAACAACCAAACAAGGAAGAGAAAATCGAAGTTAAGTCCACATTTTTCAGACACAAGATAGCAACCATGCAGTTACATATGTAAGATTTTACTTACCTTATATACCTCTGTAAGTTCCTAAAGTTCAAATCCTGAAAGGATAAATGAGAAAATTTCCATTCTTAGATGTGTTCATACACTAACGAAAAAATACAATTTGATAGTCTGGTTTTGAAAATTCATTATAAATTGTACCAAATATAAAAAATTACAAATATTAGTTTTGAACGTCGATCCATGTCTCGTAGATCTTGATTTAAATTTTATAATTTTTGAAAAATACTTTCATATTGAAAAATCATCATCAACTAGGGTCTATCTCGCAGCAAAATGAAATTCAGATTTACAAGTTTACCTACCCATTTAAAATGCCATATTTTATCTAAAAATTACTAAAATTTACAGAAATATATTTACATATGGTAAAAAAAACTACTCTAAAATGAAGTGGTATGTCCCTAATATTCAGGTTTCTGAAGAAGCCTTGAAAAAATGTTTTCATCATGCAAATAACTTTTTAAAATTCTAAAAATTTTACAGGAGTAAGATTAATGTCTCATATGATATTAATAATATTTTCAGAATTTTTATCAATAAATTCTTAATAAACAAAAATCATTTTATATGTACTCTTAGAATTTTCATCAGAAATATACGGTTATTTCTATATTCACAAAACGGTTACCATTTATTAATTTTTTCTTTAAAATTTAAATCATATGACATTAAAATGTTACAATTATATATGTGTATAATTTAACATGAAGAGAAATAAACGTACCAATAACAAGTTTAATGACCTAAGGAAGCGAAGGGAGAAACCAATTCTTCAAAATGAAAGGTCGATAATGAAATGATTTTTCTGAAATAAATAAAATTTCTTGATTTATGAGAATGTGAGAACAATTTATCGATATTTTATAGTTGATCATTAAGGAGCAAAAAGGCTGTGGGATTTAATTAGAATAGAAGACATAAAGGGAATAAGGAGGTGGAGATTTCTTGATTAAGAGAGTATGAGTTTTCGATCTCATGGAAAACTCCATTTACAATAATTACTGGGAGTTGTAGTGGGGGTGGGAGGGAGGGAGGGATGGTGCAACTAAAAAGCGAAAATGGTGAAAGAAGGAAAAACCATCTAATTTGAAATGCAAAGTGGGACATACAATTATACCCACGTTATTTTGCATGCTTATTAGTATATTAATAGACTTTTAAAATAATGACTTATTAAAGGTGCATCTCTTCTAGTAAAAAGGTGAGTTAAATCAAAGTTGTTGTATTATCAACAACGAAATTTTCAAAGAGATTTAGATAAGGATTGAATCCAAAATTTGTTTTTTTATCATATTTTATATAAAATCTGAATTCAAATTTAGAACAATCTAACAATGTTTTCAGTTTGAATAAAAGTTTGGTTTATCTTATGTCTACATAAAACTTATAATATGATCAATACATAATTCTACAGCTACCGTAAACATTATGTTAACGATAAAATAATAGAATATAGCCGTATAAAAATGCATATACTATAGTTGCTTAAACTGGAGCAATATTAATCAAAGTAATTATGAAAGAGAAAAACATTGGCAGCTAGCTAGCATATTAACTAGAAAAGTCGGGTCTTACATTCAACCCATCTCATCTTCGAGGAGAATCGATGCTCCTACTTACCTTCTATATGTGGATGATGTCTTACTTTTTTGTAAAGGTACTAGGGCCAATATTAATAAAGTTGTTGACGCTTTCACTCTTTATGGTAATCTCTCAGGTCAAGAGGTTAATTGGGAGAAGCCTTTCATTTATTTTGGTCAAGCTATCTCTACAAGAAGATAAGAATCTCTCTTTTATTTATTTGGGTGTTCCTCTTTATGTTGGTTCTCCTAAAATCTCTCACCTTCAAATTATTGATGATCATATTATGGTCATGATGTGTTCTTGGATGGAAAATACCTTTTCTCTTATTGGTTGTGTTTGTTTAGTTAACTTTGTGATTCACTTGATGTTCCTTTACTCTTTCATGGTCTATAAATGGCATGTGAGTTTATTGAAAAAATTAAATCAGGCTATTCCTAATTTATTTGGACGGGCTTGGTGGATCAGCGAAAATCTATGACTATGCCTTGAAGTAATTGTTGTCATCCAACTTCTCTTAGAGGTATTGGCATTAAAAACTTGAGTACTATGAATCGTGCCTTGTTAAGAAAGCTCACATGGAAGCTTATAACTTCTTATCTTTTTGTTTATGTATATCTTCGTTCAAGATACTCTTCTCATTTGATTCATGGTCGTCTTATTATATTTCCTCGATTATTTGGTCTACTATTTGTTCACATTACTTCGCTCTTTTTACTGAATGTAAATGGATTATTGGTACACACTCAAGAATTCAAATTTGGCAAGATAATGGTTGGGAATTTGTTAGGCAGCTCATTGATTGATATTATGCAAATCCCTACAGAGAGATGTAATTTAAATCTGTTAGTTTTTTTATTTATTTTATTTACGAACTTTTAATGGCATTTGGCATCCTCCTGTCGAATTCTGTAATAAATTTCTAGTTGTGGCTCATCCCATTTCCACTACTCTGATGGCTATTGATATCCCGGGCACTCTTGTTTGGATGCCCTCTACCTTGGACAACGTAACTACTATGCAGGCTTATCTTAATTTTATTGATCTTCGGGAAAATTCTTTCTAGGCTGCTCATATTTGGTCTTCATGTATCTCTCCATCTTGTTCAACAGTGATGGCAGGCTCTTCCTAATAGGTTACCTATCATGGATCTCCTTCAGGCCAGAGGGTTCACTTTAGCCCCACGTTGTGCTTTATGTAAACTAGATGTTGAGTCGGTGGGTTATATTTTTCTCCGTTGTACTTATGCTTTTGCAATTTGGACTAGTCTTTCGATAAAATTTCATAAACATTTGGATATCTCTTCTGATTTTATTTACTTTTTTAGAAAGGCTATTTCCGTAGCCATGAGTGAACAAATTTTTAATATTTGGAGGGCTGGTATTGTGGCGGGCTTCTTTGCTATTTGGCATGCCCGTAATAGATCCATATTTAAAGATGATTTAATCTCGATCGAGCGATCTTTATCTTTTATTTGGACTGCTATGTGTGATGCTAACAGATTGCAAAGAGGTACTATGCACAATCCATCATTGACCTTACTATTCTTCATATTCTTGGTATTAAAGGTATTCCTCCAAAGGTTCCAAAGGTTCCAAAGATTATTCCTGTTCATTGGCTTCTTCCTCCTCCAGGTTGGACCAAGGTGAATACTGATTGTGTTGCTCTTGGATGTCTGAGTCATGCTGGATGTGATGGAATTTTCCATACTCATCGTGGATTTTTTGAAGGTGATTTCGTCTTACCTTTAGTATTGACATTTGCTTTTGAAGCTGAGTTTCAGATAATAAATTAAATTTATCAAAAAATTAGGACTTCTTTTTGGTTGGAGAGCGACTCGACATACGTTGTTTCTCTTCTTATCTCTCTCATTCACTTAAGGGCGCTCTTGGTCTTTTAAGGGTGCTTGGTCTCGATGTTTATATCTTATTTCCTATTTGATTTTCATGTTTCTCATATCTTCAGAGAAGGTAACCGTTTTGCAAATCTTCTTTCCAAGCTTGTTGTCTTTGTTGATGGTCTCATTTGGTACTCTAAGCTTCTGGCTTCTTGTCAGCAGTCATACTTGGTCAGGGTACTTGAGATTTAAATAGTATTATGTTTAGCACTCTTTTTTTCTTTTTTAGGTTTTACCCAATAAAGTTTTCATACCTTCTCTTTATTCTAAGTTATGTTACTATTTCGTTAATGTTCTACTCGTTGAGTCACCGTCTGAGATGTTCATTCTCGTCCTGAACATTTTTTTGTTTCTTTTTCTTTTTTCTTATTTAATATTATTGTTGAGTTGTTAGTCTAGTAGCTAGTAAAATCTAGACATAATTTAGGTATACATGTAAAAAAATAACTCTAACATAATATATAAGACAGAAAAGATGACACAGCAATAATAAAATAAGGGATGTCGGTCAAAGCTGAACACCATTCAATGTGTAAAAATTAAAATCAATTGCAACCAAATATAGAAAAGGTAGGTCCGCTTATAATTCAATACTTTCCCGACATGTTTTCTCACAATAATGAACTTAAAAAGTCATTTTTAAGCATATCATGAACAGCTTTATCTACTCTACCAGATGAATTAAATTGAAAAACCCATCATAAAAAATTGCTAGTTTGATCAAACCCACCCATATAAATTGCAGTCTCCCGCACCAACATTCCCTTTTGAAACATCTCTTTTAAGCAACAATGAAAGAACACGTCTTCTTCATCTTATAAACGTCTCTCGATCTCTCTAATTTGATGGACATGCATGCGATCTGTTCCAGTATGATCCACAGCCATAGCAAAATTGAAAACCACACCTGTAAATTTTACAAAAAAAAAATAATATAAATACTAACGTTCACTAGACTCAATAATTACAAGCGTAACCTTTTTTAAACTAGATAACACAAGATAAATTGTAATTTTTATAGGTAACTCAAGTGAATAAACCAATCACATACAAAACAAAAGTGTTGTTTTTATCAAATTTGGGATATGAAGATTTGAACTTAAAACATTCTCTTTAGATGAGAAATATGATCACTAAACAAACAGACCTGAAGTTACAACAAACAACATAAATAAAATGGGGACAAAAGGAAAGGAAGCTTATTACCTGCAATTAATGTGAGTGCAACCAGAAATCTTCTCCACATAGAACCTACAATTAGGACACCTCCTCCATTCCTTATTCTTAGCAAGCTCCATCACCATTTTATCTTCTATTTCTCTCTCTTCCTTGCTTAGATTCTGAAACTCCCTACACCCAATACCCGCATGCCACGTCACCCTACATTGAGCACAAAACATCCTTCTACAATTTGGACACTCAGATGCAGTCACCACCTCATCACCATCATCCACTAACATGGCTGAACAATCCTTGAAAGGACAGTAAAATTTCTGAGACCCCATAACCAATGATTCACAAAGTGCATTTTCCCACCGATCAAACACTTCTTTTGGGATTATAGAGTTACAAAATTGAGGCTCTAATACACCTTTACATTTGGGTTCAGGGCATTTAACCATTGTTATATTCTCCTGAATCTTTGTTTCCACGTATTGGCTTATGCATTCATTGCAATATATGTGAGTGCATGTATTGATTCGGAACATTTCTTCGGCTGATTTTGTGTCCATACAGATCATGCAGACGAGGCAGAGACTTTCAGAGGATTCCCCTGTTTCTATTTTCTTCAGTCTTAATTTTTTTGAAGTGTTGAAATTGTTTGGGGATTGATTGATGGGTATGGAAGGTGTAAGTGATGACATGAGAGCCTCTTGGAGTTGTAGCTCTTCTGCATATTTCTCATCTGAGATTGGAAATATTTCGTCGACATCATGAAGAGCTGAGAAGTAAAAATCATCAACCAGATGAACACTCTCATTTTCATTACTTGATGATGAAGATGATGATGATGAACTCTCCATTTTTCAACTTTTGTTTTTCTTTGGCTTTCAAAAAATTAGACCTCTGTGGCCTTTGGGTATTTCAATTTGTAGTCGACCATTGGAGTCGATTCTTTATTATGGGAGTGTCTAACGTTTGAAAATCGAAAGGTCTATGCCTATCATTCAATTCCCATGCAAAGCATCGATAATCATTAATAGAGGCCTTCCATTTTTCTAGAAAAATTTACTGTTAGTCCTTGTGTGGCAATTAGAGATAATATAAATACTTACTGGGTTCAATGTTTTTAGGCAAAGTTAAATTATAAACGTTCTGGTGACATTTTCTTGTCATTGCCTAGAACATTATGTGCCAATGTGCCATGTTATGTTACAAGGAAAATTTTGAAGCCTTGCATTATCACAGTAACTACAGTATACCAGTACATTTCCTTGTAACATAACATGTCATAGTGAAAAGGTTTTTTTTAACCGAGGTTGAGTTTAATTTATGGATTATCTTCCTTCGATTTTCATGTTGCAAAACTTAAAAGCTCCATCTGCAATTTGATTTCCCATATTGACCATCAAGTATCAGGCAAATGCATAGGGTGATTTTTCTTAACCATATAGCCCCGGGCAGGTCTTTCCCTCTTGTTCTGTTCCCGCCACGAGAAAGACGCACAGAAGATGTATGCCCAGCGCGCGGAGGATCGACATCAAGTATCAAGCAAATGCATAGAGTGATAATAAATATATTGATTTTTCAAAATAATTATACATTGGAATATATGGTGGATTAGACTCAGGTTAATTAAGCTACATCTACCATGAATGTGAAGCAGGAGAATTGATTTTACTTTACACCCCCTTCCCCCCTCCACTAGACATGGGAATTCTTTAAACTACTAAGACCCCCCCCCCCCCCCC
>QANY01007521.1:924633-969626 GCA_003255025.1 Datisca glomerata | reverse complement strand
CCTCGGCCCCCCCCCCCCCCCAACCTCCCTTCCCTTCTCTCAAAAAAAAGGAAAAAAAGAAAAAAAAAAGTGATAAAAGGGTCTTGATTGATGGTGTTGTGTTGTCTTGCACTATTTCCCGCTTGTTTTGAAACCTCAATGACTCTTTGATTTCCTTGAATGAAAAGGAAAGATTCAGAACATCTAACTTCAAACAGCTACTGCCGACTATATACGAACCAACTACTTGAGTCAAAATTGATCCACGGTGGTTGTGAAGCCAATTTAAAAGCCAATTTAGGAGAATCCATTTGAAATTTTCTGTGGTTTCTTCTTGAAGTTTGCTATGCTACAGTGCGGACATATGTACTCTAGCCCATCAGTTTTTGCATAATCCTGCAAATTCAAAACAATCATGTACCTTAACTTTTCCAATTTTGACTTCCATTTTCATAGCTACACAAACATACACGACGATGAATCGGTTGTGTCGGATATATGATGTTATACCTTAAACGCACCGAGACCCTGCCGCCTGTCACAGCCAAAGTGGGCCCACTCACCACATATGCCACAGTTCACCCAATCCCCTGCCGCGCTACTGTTGACCAAAAGCATGGCCTCATCGTAAGCAAGCATATCAATTTTAAGTCTAAAGAGAAATCATCTTCAGTATTTAAGAAGGAAGCGTGAAATGAAAAAAATCTACAAACCTGTGACACAACAGGCAACACTCTCCATCTACATCATCATGAGCCAATTCATACTCTAGAAGATACGTCTCATAATGTCGTTTCAATGTATTCCCCACACCCTGCGTAAAATTACTTTATTCAGTTCAACAATAAATTGACAGAAAACGAGTTAATATTTCCCCTAGTTTTTAAGAATTTAGAGCTCAAGTTTTGAAAGATCCATCCTTCTTCCTTCTACTTAAGTATGGAGTCTCGTTTACAGTTCACAGCATGACCATCTCAGTTTGAATTAAGAAAAGGAAAAAAATAGAATCAGACTTACTGTCATTCTATTGGTCATGGTGTAGTTACGCATCTTTGAAAATATCTGTCCTTTCCAGTTGATACCGTTCCCAACATGAAAACCTCCTCTAGTAACCACCTAAGAACACCATAAGCTTCAATTAGTTGTACCAAATTTACCATTTAGAATTCTCAAAAAGGTGGGTCGCAATCGAACTAAAAAGCTAAAATGGATCACCTCTTTATACAAGTTGTAGAGGTCAAGACGCTTCCCATTAAGTATGGCGTCGGGGAACTCAGCAAGCCCACCTTGAGGAATGAGTCGATTATGTCCTCGAAGAATCAAAAACTGCATCACATCTTTCAAAAACTCTTCCTGCGAGAGAACGAGAATATAAAAATCTAAACAAAGGCAATGCTATGTAGAAACTGGACTCAGGATATCATGACTTATAACACAAAGCAAAACGTTAGATAACCGACAATTGTAATCAAAATGTTAAGCTGACTAGAATTATACATGCAAGCAGAGGACATCGATATTTTTTTAATCGGCAAGCAGAGAACACCAATGTTTTTTTATTAGTGTTTTTCAAATGTGGAGCTTCATAACGTTTAAATGCAAATTAAATCACAGCGGAACCTGCTCTTGACATGCAAGGAACATTGTCAATCAGAAAAGGAGAGAATATTGAATCTAATCGTAAGACTATGTTTAAAAGCATTATAATATTATGCTATAACTTCTAATTGAACATTATTTCAACCTACTTCTTGAATATGTATGTTTGAACAAGACTTGATTTACCTCGGAGCAATTCTGTATTGGGCTTCTGTCACAACCATGTTTCTTTAAAGGTAAAGGATTCAAGGCAATAATCTGCTTGGATTGAGACGAATTAGAAAATGACTTCCTCTGTGTTGCAGAGGTCGACCCCACAACAATGTGCTTTGCGGGGGTAATAACTGGCAGATTTGCCTTAACCTGTCCTCCATCATGCACGTCTGCCTCACTTAATCCAGAGAAGGGTGTCATTTTATGACGATGAACACGGGGAATGGGCCTCATTGTGGCTACTTTCAATCTCTGCCTCGCTGGAATTAAAGGTGTCTTAAACCCATTTACAGGCACAGTCTCCTTGTTCTTTATATCTAATCTTCCAGTAAGAGATGTATTTGCATATGATCGACCGTCGTGGGAACCCAGACTCATCCCTTTGCTTGGTTCAGGCCTCTTCCTACTAGGAACAGGTGGCTTCAACCACCTAGGGGGGCTACACAAGATCAAGTCATCTGGAAATGTGTCATATTCATGCCTTGAACAGAAGAAAAGAAGGCGTTCAGCATCATCTTTCTCAAAAGAAGCAACGGGCAATCCCTGAATACTGGCAACACCAAGTGCTACTAAACTACGATATGACACATCGGGTGCTAGCTGCCTCAACACCTGAAAGGCCACACAACCAATATTGTGACTAAAATCGAATAAGAAAAGAAAAAAAAATAACCTAAACAATTATCAGTCCTTCACTCCTAATTGTTTCAAGACTAAATGCAAGGTTCATCAAATGAACCAAGAAAAAGAAGATTTCCAGAACAATTGATTTCTAGAGGGTTGATCTCAAATGACTTAACGGTCACGTGGATTTCTCTTCAAATATCTCAAGGTTTACTTCAGATGGTAAGCCTCACAAGCTTCAATAATTATTCACTGCTCAATGTCTCCATAATTTAAAGTAATGTTTCTAATACATTGCCGAGTAATATAATGTCTTTGAGGACAAAAAAATTTAATCAGATATTACTCTGGATCCCTAAAGAATAACCTATTAAGGTACGAAAAATAATTAGAATGGTAGGGATAACCTGTGAAGCCCACGCAGGGACCTTCATGCAAACCTCAAATACAGTTGCCCCACATGCAATTGATGCAGATTTTCTAGGCTCAGAAAAAGGAAGTTTGCTTTCATCGTCGTTAGGCAGTGCACGAACAGGCTGGCTTTTTTCAATAATTTCATTCTTGATATGATTTTCTAAAAGCTGAGACCAAAGGGCACAAAGTATTAGGATCCAACAACTCCCACGACCATGTATGAAAAAGAATTAGAGTCAAACCTGATCACGACTATGTATGAAAAAGAATGAGTCAAACCTGATCATCAAAACAAGTTTGTGCGTTCCCCGAAATTAAAAGCGAGATGTGGGCTGAAGTACAGGTTGATATATCACATCTCATGGTGACAACACCACGTGAAAATGTCCCTGCCTGAAGAGGTGGTGGAGGGGCACTGAACAACAATAGAATGTTCAAATTATGTCTCTAGTATCTGACACTCATGCAAACAAAAAGCACGCACTTAAAGCTCAATAGCATACTAAACATTAAGTAATCTAAAGATAAGAAGTTTGTTAAAGTTATTCTTTTTAATTCCAAAAGCACGGGTCAAGAGGATAATTGTAACACCCATACAACAGGCCTTCTTGAACAGAAGGTTTCATGATGTATCAATTACTTCCAAGATGAGACATACCTGAACTTGCCATGAAGTTTCCCCCCGCGTATCTGGAACAACAGAAGAAAAAAAATTTCTTTCAAACCCAGACGACAGACACATATCAGACAGTGTCTATAGAGTGAAGCAAGTAAAACTAACAACGTTATGATAGATGATATAGATAGTTCTAGCTCTCCTTGTCTAAACCAGTTTTAGCAATTCACAACATGGTAGCGTTGAACAAATTAAAATGCATGTCACTATGAGGCATCAATCCAGTTAACTATCATTCTTACTTCTATGTTCAAGAGGGCATTTAGGCCGTCCTCCAAAGATTCCAATAAGCACTCATCCTGAAAAGAACCGAAATTATAAGAAACAGCATTGCATGCATGTGAATACAGTGAAATCACATAAATAAAATGAGATAGCAGAGTTCTGCACCAGCTTACCAATGATCCTAGTACTCCACATATAAGAAGCCTCATGCTGATATCATCATCATGTATATTTATGGCAGAAAGAGTTTCTAAAGAATGATCTTCATCTTCGTCTGCATCTATCTCAGGGGGTTCTACATTTATCTTGGAAGGCTCACCAAGTAGATGTGGTCCAAGCTCATCACTAATTTTGTCAGCGTTCTTAGGAAGAACACGGTTGTCTCGCAAACAGTAGAGCCTAAACGAAGCGTGTGCAAGTTGAAAAGCATCCCATGTATGACTGGATGAACTGCAATCCCCAAGAGAGACAAACATGTTGAATCAAATGATGATACCTAACACCCAGCTCATGTACAAATGCTGAGGTACAAAATAAACTATTAAGAAGTACCATAATAATCAATAATCCAGCCAATCCATGCATGAATGCAGATTGATTGTCCTGAATCGTGCTGTTTTATCTAATGTCATAAAAGGCTAAAGGCGTTTTACTATAATGGTGAGGTATAATCCTCGAGGCGAAGTAAGACATAAGCCTCAATTTAAAACAAAATGAAGGTAAGAAGTCATAAATAAGAACAAAGTCATACAAATTCACGATAAATCAATAACCAATGTAATAGTAATCACCATCCCTAAATAACCATCATAGTCATACTAGAAAGTCACTAAATCATGAAATTGAAAATAAAATTTACATTTTTTTAAAAATTGTATCTTCAGAAGATTCTAATAGGAAGATAACTGTCATGTTGGTTTCGTAACTTGAACAGTGTAATTATTTTACATGAACTTCTCTATGATACTTCATATTCTCTTTTAATTAGTTAAAACGTTATAATGAATTCTACTTATCAGGTTATATTGCTTAATGATAGGGTGTTTTAAAGGAGAAGGACGTGAGGTAAAAAATAGATGATAGTTGGAATAAGGTTTTCCTTTCTCCTTAGTTGAGGCAGACAATTAAAATAAATAAATAATTAAGAAGAGAAGGAAAATGGGTTAAGGTCCAGAAAACCAGTTGAAGCTACGCACAAAAGCCTCAAGGCGTAACTTGTAAGGCTCAAAAGCATGAGCCTCACCTTAGATAGGAGTAAGCCTCTAACTTCTACTTCAAGGCTTAAGCATTGGGGCACATTTTTATAGTCTCAAATTGAGGCAAGCCTCTAGGTGTATACGCCTTCATAGCCTTCTCAAATTGAGGCAAGCCTCTAGGTGTATACCTTCAGTTAATTGCAACCCAAGTAAAAATGCTAAAGCCAGTGTCACATTCAGAGTAATACATATCTAAAGTCTAGTGGCACCTCAATTCACATGTTTCAGAAAGTATATAAAGTACCTCTGCACCACTGAAAGAAATGCACTACGAAAATGGCAGGCAGCAAAACGAGAAAATGAGTTCCTCCAGTATATCACATAGGGGATTCCCTGCAGAGATGAAGCACCCGGCCATCATATTCTCAAAATGGAGTTATCTCAAAATCAATCATTATCAAACATGAACTCATGAATGCCTGAAAATAGAATTGAGCACGCCCAACAAAACTCACCTTAGCGTAAAGTGCCTCTGCTATCTTGCCGCCATTCGGGATTTCCAAATAAACCTGAAAATACATTGAAACTAAATCAGATGAACGGATTCCACCAAGTACCTCTCCCCCAGGAAAAAGAAAAAGAAAAAAAAGCAGCCGTTTAAAAGTAAAATTGCATTTTAGTGCTTGTATTTATACTCAAGAGCAGCATCCCTTCCCCCAAAAGGCATTAGCAAACTACCAGCTGCTAACATTAAACCATGAGGGCAAAATTAAATTCATGCCAAGAACATAATTCTGTAACTGATCATTAAGAACCAGCCTCTCTGATATAAGAAACCAAAATAGAAAGTTCAAAATAAGCTGCTATGTGAAGACCCTTTTATCCAACTTTGATGGACATCTATGAAGCACATGGCCTCTGAAATATTCGGAAGTCGAAGTTAAGAGAGTAGATATTTAGTGTTTCCATCTCCCGGGGGAAAGCGGGGCATAGAACAATTAAAAGAAAGGGACAGAAGCATCAATATCACAAAGCAAACTTAGCAGCTTCAAAAGGGATATCAACGTACAGTCGTGGGCAATGCACCATGAAAGAGCTCAGAAATAGCTTCTCCAGATGACAAATCAACATCCCCCCAAACTAAAGAACCCACTTCGTCATTATCAAGTTGTTCTCCTTGCAAGTACACAAAGTTTGGTTGATATGATTCAACAGTTCTTGTAAACTCATCCTTGCTCGGATTGCTCAGTATTTGGACCTGCATCAAAATAACTTATATGATGTGAAGAACCGCTACTATAGACATCAAGTATAAACCATTACATTTTATCCAGAAGAATCATGTATTAAGCTTAGAGTTAGTAAAAGAATGTGATGTGTCCAAAATTCATTGGTAAAAAATAACAACCAAATGTGGGTGTGCACCTCCAAACGTCCAGAGGAGACTAACTCTGGAAAGGGATATCTCAAACGATCGACTACAAGGTCCTGCTTGGGTTTATCTTCAGGTAAATTTCCGCAGGTGACTGCAAGCAGACTACAAGAGTATCTAGCTCCTTGAGAGTGGAACATCATCTACGGGTAGTGATCAAGCGAGAAGAAGAGCAACAGACTTTCTCTAGAAGAGAAGTCTCTCAAATCAGTAGTAGAAGGGTTAGAAACCAAAAATTCATCATACCAAAATCCGAGTGACTAGCACCAAAGCATAATCTATAGGCAAATCCACCAGCTCCAAGAAAATTCGAGTAAGAGACCTGAACTTGTAATCAGATATTGAAACAATGCCTACATTCCACATCCCCTAGTGTAAGAGATCAAAGTAAGGCTCATGACCCGTCCCAAATCTAAAACATTTATCACTACGACAATCAAACTCCTGCTAAAAGTACCATCTTGGCAACTCTTTCCAAGACCCAGAACGGAAAACTCTCTCTGCAAAGTTAACTGCTGATTGAATCAAATGTCTAAAGTATCAAATACCAACCTTGAGAGCAAATCAATTTAACCAGAAAAGGAGGCAGAGCAAAGACCAGACGAAAAAACACCCAAAAATCAACGTCTTCGAGAGCAAACAGGGGAAATCAAACCACATCCGACGAAGAAACCAGAAGAAATCACCGAACCACTACGGAATCAAGGAATTTTAACAACCCGAATGAAGAATTCAAGAATATCGACAACCCAGGTGAGTTCGTCGCCCCAGAAATCAAAAACCAACACCAGTAGACGAGTCGAGCAAGAAAGACAAACCCTAGGCTCTTAAAATTCATATCTTTAAAAGAAAAGAAATCGTAAAAATAAAATAAGAATAATTATCTATCTCGCTTTCTACACTCCACGAAATAAACTCAAAAATTAAATACTCTCTCAGTCACCAAAATTAAATAGTAGTTCCTATCTGTCAAATAAGTACATTTCCTAACTAGGGTCAAACTTAACAAAAACATTAAAACTAAGAAAAAAAATCCAACAAAACAATAGGGATTAATAAAAGCCTTTTTGACGAACTAAAGATAAAGAGATCTAATTGGAAACCGAACCAAAAAAATGTTATATCAGTGAATTACGTCATATTGATAAAAACAAGTAGTAGGAATCTCTTATTATATCTAAGAAATTAGAAGCAATCTAATCGTAAGGGCAAAAATCCAGGAAACAGTAGACTTTTGTTTCGGGGTTCAATTTTGAATTAAATGGGAGCCCACAAGATTCGGGAAATTGTGAATATAACATTGTTGTCGTGCTCCAAAAGATCATTAATCAAACTGATATAATTCGTTTAGTATATGTATATCTTGTTTATTGGTTGGTTTCTTTTTTCCTTTTTGCCTTATGATCTTTGTTTATTGGCTGATGATGCTCGTTTTTCTTGAAGGCTTGAAGTTTTTGGTGGGCACGTGAGGCCTTGTTCTAAATTGCCGAATTTGAGCCCAGTGTCTGTCTCCATCTCCTTAATTTTCTTACATGCACTGATGCACACGCACGCAAGGTGCAGTAACCAGAAAGTTCTTCCCAGAAGAAGGAAGGCGACAGCGTCACCTGTTTTGGTCAGGTGGCACTATGGCAGAACAGGTTGGCTGAGTTCTTCTTCTTTTCTCTTTTCTCGTTAAATTTAATTATATATTTTATACCAGAAACAAAATTCCATGTCTTTGACTGAAAATCCATGTTGTTTTGGTTTCCCACAGTTGAGATTTATATAGATTCTTAGACTTAAGGACGAAAAGATAAACAGGGAGTTGAACAGAACGAAAGAAATAAGGGAGGACACCTCTCCGCCCCATCGCTACTCTCTTGAACTCCTTACAATTGAGGAAAATAATCTATCCAGCATATGCCTCAACCTATGAATCCCAGTTAATTTACGCAATCAATCATCCAACATGGTGGCATTAACTGTGACGTATGTTCCTGATGTCGAGCTCTTTTCTTCTGAAATAAAACACAGTCAGCTTATGTTGCTGACGGAGCTCCTCACAGATGATTACACGTCTGAAGAGAACTTTTGGGTCTGAAGTCGACAAGTTCTGGAAAACTAACATCTCGATGATGCCTGAAATGTGCATGTATAACGGCCGGAAACTCCTAACTTAGGCGGCCTGCAAAATCATGAGATTCAATCTTTGAAGCGTGGGTCAAAGCAGACAAAACGTTTTAGTTAATCGATGAGTGGTGCGTCTAACATGGTATTAAGGTCAAGATTATTATCTAAAGATAATACTTTGGAATAAGTATAAAACAACATATATCGTTTTTTATTTTATTTTTATGATATTTTCAACTTTAGAGCATTTTTTTTAATTAGAGTATTTTTTTTAAATAAAATTACTGATGGAAGAAATCAGTAAGTACACCAGGATGTCCAAACTAGGCTGTCATTTTCATGGCACCATCATCATTTAACTCAACTCAACATATTATTAAAATAAAATAAAAGACTCAACAAAAGAAAACATAAGGAAGAAAATTAGCAGAACCTAAAATAATTCTATTACAAATATCATCAGAAACGAGTGTAGAACAAAAAGTTGGAGCATTCCACCACCAAGTTGAAGTAACTATACTAGGGGTCATGGATGCCAAAAAATCTACAACTTGGTTACCATCCCGGTAAATATGAGTGACAACAAGGTTCATCTGATCAATTAAGTTTAAATATCTATCTCAAGCCGTATACCAACACCATGGAACCTTTTGAGATCTAGAACGAAAAATGGACACCACAAAAACATAATCACTTTTCCAACCGTAATTGTTTTCATCCAAAGGTTGAAGCATAAACAATCGCATGAATAGAACCAGCCAAATCAGCCTCAAAAATAAAACTCAGCCGAGGTGAATAGTGTAACAACCATTAACAAAATCTCTAGACGATCGGAAAAGCGCCTCCACAACCTGCAAGCCCAGGACTACTGAAAATTGCTCCATCTGTATTCACCTTAATCCAACTTAATGGGGGAGGGTGTTAAGAAATTTTTAATATACGTGGGGTTCTAGAAGGACAGCCCGAAACATAAAACTGTTGAAATATCAAAAGCTCATCATTGAACTACGCATCATGCCAATCTTGAAAGAGTATGCTTCACAAATCGAACGCCAAAGCAAGGCAAGAGTTTCAGTGAGGACAATCTTTCTACTCTCAAAAGTGACTTGACTACGAAGGAACCAAACCATCCAAAATACGATAATAATGAAAATATGTCATAAAACTTTTAATTGTGTACTAAAAGATATCTTCATCATCGTCTGCCAAAGACACAAGAGAGTACTGTTAAGTTTAATATCCTTCCTAAAACACTTGACACGACATCTCACAATCCACGAGAAAAATGACATTCTATAAATAGATGATATAAGTCTTCCTCCGCACCACAACAAAGACATCATATAGACGAAAATAGCCACGAGCAAGCAACGTAGAGTCAGTAGGCATTTTTTTTCATAGAACAAACGACAAATAAGGATAGACCGAGAGAGTGGAATAAAAGGTTTCCAAATCTACTTATCCCAACTAATAGAATTCTCAACCTCAATAAGAGAGGCATATGTTGCTTTACAAGAAATAACATCCTCCAAAGAGTGTTTCCAAACTAATGAGTCTGTGTCAGAGTTGACCACCATTCCCTCAATCTAAGAAGTGAGTAGCGGATGAGAAGAACGAAAAGACACAGGGAGATGCCAACCCCCTGAATTAGTGTACACGTCTCTCATAAGAGACTCCAAAAGAGGATATAACAAATTACAATCATCAATCAAAGGAGTATAATGACATTTCAGGTCAAGGAAGATAGAAGAAGAATTATACCATGACCTCGATCAATGATCTTGTGAGAAGATACGGGCACGAAGATAACTGAAAACCATAAAGTCCTCAGTTAACAAGCTCCAAGTGAGTTTTTTTTCAACATTGTATTGTTAAGAATGCAAATATCTTTGATACCAAGATCATCTTCCTCTTTAAGTTTGCAGTAAAACTTCCAAGACATTGGAACAGACTTACGAGTATCAACTGAACTTGTCCGAAAGAAATTTCTAATAGCAGTATTTAAATCTTTCAAAAGAGAATAGGGCCATTGATAAGTTTGAAAGGAATGTAAAAATAAACATTGGATCACCGAATTAATGAGACATAATCTTCCTACCATAGATAGAGTTAAACCCTTCCAAGATTCTAATTTGCTTTTAATTTTATCAGCTAAAGGGATCAACCACTAGTGTCTAGTTGCACCAACAAAGAGGGGAACCCCTACATAAGTCATAGAACCTCTTCCCTTATGCATCCCAAACATTGACAAAAAATCGGTAATTCGGGTCCTTAAGATACCCCTGTCAAAATAAATGGATGATTTCACAATTAAGCGCTGATTAGAGAGTGAACCATAAAGCTCAAATGCATCTAAAACCACTTGCAATTTTTTATAAGAAGACTTGCAGAAAAGAAGAATAGCATACACGTAGAGAAAATGAGTCAGAGCACGCATCCCGATCGGAGAAGATATTTGTCAATGCACATGAATCTACCAGATGGGAAAGATATCTACTCAAAAAGTCCTCGGCCAAACAAAAAAGAACTGGGGAGAGTGGATCACCCTGTCGCACGCCCCGCGAGCATCTAAAAAAATCCTTAATAGACCCATTAATAAGCATTGATATCTGCGTAGAGTCAAATATATTATTAATCCACGTAATAAAACGCTCAGAGAAACCAAAATACCTTAAAACCTCAAAAAGAAAATTCCAACTATGGAATTAAAAGTTTTACGAATATCAATTTTCATAGCAACATGGCCTCTACGGCTACTATTTCTTGAAACTTTAAAATATTCAGAGGTACCGACGATACAATCAATAATTTGACGTCCCTTAATGAAACCATACTGATCGAAAGAAATAATAACTTATATATGAGGCACGTTTTGATGCACATATATTAACTTTAGAGAAATAATAACTTTAGAGCATATACTAGGCATATTTTGTGTTGGTCCCAAACTAAAAATATGGGTACTTTTGGTCCTAATGTAGACGCAGACAACTAAGGTGGCGCCTATTGATTACCCCGTACAATACTTTTAATAACTGGTGGGTCGTGTGTTGTTACAACAAGTATTATAGTAGAAAGTGGAAGTGGAAGATGCTAGTCATTTTTCCCGCTGCAACGTATTACTCTTCCTTACATTAGTCTGATTAATTTTTTAGGTTAAATGTGAAAACAAACTACACTTTGGTTGCCTTGATATCACACCCTCACACTTTGATTGTTTTGCCACCCTCCGCGCCCGCATTTTAGTTGTTTTGCCATCAAACCTCCGCGCAATTCTTCTGCATTATGAAAGTTCTTTTAATCAAAGCCAATTGAGTCATGCATCTCACATTGTATTAGGGTAGTGATTGTGACAATCTCATCTGCTGGGGTTAATAGTTGGAATTGTATACATTATAAGATCATTTGGATGCACCTTTTGTGCTAGTCCCAAACAAAAAATAAAAACTGTGGGACGTCTGATTTTGGTTGAGATATAGACCAAAAGTGATGCCCTTATTGATTAACTCGTACGAGACTTTTATTAATTGGTAGGTCGTGTGTTGTACAACAAGTAGTATTATCAATTTGCCTCAATGCCTGGTTTATGCACCATTCGTTGTGATAGTCTTGCTCAACCTTACATTAGTCTAATTAACTTTATAGGTTAAATATGAAAACACCATGCACTTTGGTTGTTTTGCCATAACATACCTGACACTCTGGTTGTTTTGCCATCAGATTGTTTGGTCAATTCTTTTAGCATAAATTACTCTTTGCATAAATGATTTTTAATTAAGCCAACTACTATACAAAAATTCTTCAAATTTACCAATGAAGTTGGCTAAAAAGGGGAAGCAATCCAAAATTATCAAGATAAAACAATCATGAGGAGCCAATTTAATTATCTCTAATTTTATTTTAAACAGATTTATTACCAAAAAATTATAATCTACACCAAATATTTATTATTTATTATTTATAAATTATTATGCACAACAGAACATATCAATAATATTTTATCATCAATTCATTTACAATTATCGTTTTACCTATCACATACCAAACTATCTCTTTTATCAAATTGGATTTTTCAAGAAAAATTAATGGTTTTGTTGATGTGCTAAATTTAACTATTTGTATGTTAGAGGGCCTAATTACAAGCTTTTAAAGCACATGGACTAAAATTTATACAAGATTGTGTGCAATGGGGTGTGATGACAAAACAACTAAAATATTGGCATTTTAATACAAAGTTATGAGTGTTCATGATTCGGTTCAATTCGTTTCCGCGCTTTTACTAAAAATTAAATTGAAGTTGTCGAACAAATCTGAACTGTTATTTGAAAATGAGCTGAGCTGCGAAATGAAAGTTTAGATTGTATTGGCCCGGTTCTCTAGCTCGGCCCTACTGATGGTTATTGATAAAGATAAACTAAGCTCAATTAGTTGCTAGATTAGACAACTTAGTCTGATATGATGAGCTTAATCAAGGAGGTATATTCTGTTGATTCATCAGGTTTAAAGGAATTTAGTTAAAGGTCAATTGTAAATTAATCCATTCAATACAAACTCAAGTAATTATATACTTGTTCTTGAGGATTCTCTCTCTCTCTCTTTCTCTTACTATTCTTATTTTTTTAGTGTGAGAAAATTTTCCCCTACAGTATTGTTGGTGGAAATGGAGCACAAATTTTACATAAACCAAAATACTGAGAATGATTACAACTGAAAATGACGATTACAACGCGAAAATAAACAATGATTACAATTGAAAAGATTAAACGAAATACAACTGAAATAAATGAAATAACTCAGATTGAGGATTGCACGAATGCAATGTCCTAAAGATAGAATTCATCCTCCACACGATACTTGGAGACTATGACAACTGCCTCTACATGATACAACAATCTCAGTGAAGAACGTAAACTCTTAAAAATGCCTCTACATGATACAACAATCTCAGTGAGTATTTTCTCACTCAGACTCAAGACTTAAGGAAAAACTAAGGCATTAGTGAAGAACGTAAACTCTCTTAAAGCAACGTAGTGAGAACGGTATGAGAATTGTGTGTTTGCTCTCTGTCCAGCACCTCTAGTCTGTATTCTCGAAATTGGAACTATTTAGTCGCACTTGAACTAACTAATGAACGAATTAGCTGTATCCTCCTTAATTTTGGGAAGTCCGAAAAGAGAGCGAAATCGAATATGTACTTGTCACACTGCCTTATCTAATGAGGTCTCAACTGTTGTAACGGTTTGAGCAAGAGTAAGAGCTCAGGCTGTAATTGTTGAGAAAGCAAGCACTGAAAGCGCTCAAACAGTGGAATCACCCGTGGTTATTGTTACTGGAGCTTCAAGGGGGATTGGTAGAGCAATCACGTTGGCTTTGGGAAAAGCGGGTTGCAAGGTTAGTCAGGATCACGAACTCGCTCTTTTGTTTAAAAAATTTAAAATTTAAACACAAAATTATTAAAAAAACAATAAAAAGTAAGGTTTTAATTTTGTTCGGTTCCATATGAAATTATATGGTTAAAAATAAAAAATAGAAAACTAAATTCCGGTTCCGTTTGGATTGAAATTGCCAATATTCCAAATCGAACTGAAAACGTGGATTTTTTAATTTACTGAACTGAACAAAACGAACACACTAAATTGACCATTTTTAATTCGGTAAAAAACTATTCACCCATGATTCAACTAAATAACAATATAGAACTATAAAATCCTAGTCACGAGTCAAGTGGATAACAAAAAATTTAGCATATTAATTGAACAGGAAAAAATCACCCAAAACACGTGTACAAAAATGACGAATCCTGAGGGGACGCGTGGATCATATACATGGTAAGATTGGAGGCTAGACGAGAAAATGAAAGTGCTTAAACAGATCATGAAGTAAGCCAAAACACGGACGGGAATGCTAAACGGGAAAGAACGTGAGAACAGAAATGAGCATGGAAACGGGAAAAGAAGGATAAGAATGAGAGCAAGAACAGACGAAAGAGGTCTGAAATGAAAGTCGAGCGGCTGTGATTGATTAGGTAGTTGAATGATTCAGATGAGCCAAGATGGCAGGCCACCAAGTGCTACGATCTATTGGCTCGACCCACAAAAAATCACCAAGTGGATGTGACTGATTGGCGGCTGAACGAGACAGACGGGAAATGAGGATAATCATTCCCCACCCTTTCTATTGTTATTTTAATCAAAGCCTATATAAAGTGAATGTATTAAATAAAAACAGACATTCAGTACAACCCAAAGTATTTACTTATTACATTCTCTTATTCTTAAACTCCCTCTCTCCCTCTCTCCCTCTCTCATTAATACTTGTATAAATCCCTTACATTTTGGTGCTTTCATTGAAAGTGAGAAGAAACCTCGAAGTTACCCTCCAGAAAACCAAACCATGCATCGAACCACATTGAACACCGCCCTTAACGAAGGAAACAGGAACGGGGATGAACAAGCCAATCACCTTACTCCCCCAGCCAAGATGCTTCAGGCTATCCCAAACCGAATGCAAGAGATAGAACAGCGAAACATTGAAGCGCTACACAATGCGTGGCAGACGATGTAGGAATAGATTGTTGCGTTACAACGGGACCTCGCATAAACACGCGCAAAAGTCAGTCAGCACACTAACCATGAGGAAAAGGAGAACCGCCAAGAAGGGGGCGGACACAAAGTAAGACGAGAAAGAGACAATGAGAACAGTAGGAACATGTAAAATGAATACGAGAAAGTTAAGTTCAGGGAACACGAAAAGGAGGAGGCGGGAGAAATTCGCCAACCAAAAGTCCGGACGGAAGCTGCTATGGAGGAGATGATGGAACTAAGGAACCTAGAAAACACTGGAAAACGTGACCTGGAATCACTTACGAGATCTCCATTAAGTCCAAAAACCTTGGCCACCCAATCTCTGAGGAAGTTCGTGGCACCTAAATTCAAATGTTATGAAGGGAAATCTGACTCTTTATATCATTTCAGACGGTTCAAGCAAGTCATGACATTATGCCAACATGAAGACGCTTTGATGTGCGGGATATTCCCCACAAGTCTAAACAAGACTGCACTTAAATGAAGGAAAAAGAAACACTTTGGGAATACACTCATATATTCAAGGAGGAGATGACCAAGGTGGAAAGCTGTAATGACAAAGTACCAAGAATGGCTTGGGGTTAGATCTAGAATCAGCCTTCTTTGAAGAATTATCAAAGATAAAACCTTTGACCATGGCGTGGACTTTCCGATGGATACAAGCATACATCACATTGGAAGAAGAAAAGAAAAGTTTGTTAAAACATGGGGGACAATGGATTAATGAGCCAAAGAAAGAAGAAACAGAGCTTGAGTGCATGCAAAAAGCAGAATAAGAGAATAGAAAAAGAAAGTGAGCAGGGAGACATTAGGCGGAACAAAATTGATACTCGAATGAGATACGCGAATGATATACATCCTAGAGATAAAGTATACACCATGTTGACTGTCTCGATAAACCAAGTCTTGGAGATGATAAAAGAAAAACTTTGGTTGAAAAGGCCAGCCCACTTATAAAGGAGCCAAACCACAAGGATAAAGATAAATATTGCTCATTCCATAAGAGCGACAGATATATCATGAAGGATTGCTTCCAACTAAAAGATTATGTGGAGAAACTGGTGAAAGAAGTATACCTTAACCAAATTCTAAAGAGAGAAGAACCAAACTGGGAAGCTGAAGGGGAAGTCGGTGACGGAGAAAAAATGGATAACGGGAAACAGCCACTCCAAATAGCCGACACCATCATTGGATTAACTCAACAGGAAGGGACTACCAGGAAGGAAAGGAAAGTGTACAGCAAAAGACCACATATTGGAAGGAAGTTGGTTACTAGGAAGTACCTCCAACGAAAGCGAGAATCCCCCACTCATTTTTTATGACATGGACTCGGAGTATGATGGACGCCACAACGACGCCCTTGTCATTTCAATACAGGTAGGAAATTGTCTGATGAGAAGGGTGCTAATTGACGATGGGAGTGCCGTCAATATTCTTCAGCAACTAACGCTTAAAAAGATGTATATTGAAGAACGACAATTACAAGTTTTGTTGCAGTCGCTAATAGGTTTCAACGGGACTGTGAGCTACTTAGAAGGGCTGATTAAACTTCTAGTTAGTGCAAAACCATTCAATTACCTCACCGAGTTCGTGGTACTAGATTCGTCGTCTCCTTACAATGCTATTTTGGAAGAACCTTGTTACATAAGATGATGGCAGTGCCGTCCACCTACTACCAAGTGTTGAAATATCCATCTCCTGAATGAATTAAAACTATAAGAGGGGACCCAAATGTCACTCGGATCGGCGTAATAACTACATTAGAATCAGCAAGGAAACAATAAATGGGAAAAATGGAAGAGAAGCTGGTGGTTGCTGATGAACAATAGCAATCACAAGAGGATGCGTGGGTGAGCCCGAGGGACGAAGCAGGAGAGGAAACCGAGCCTATTTGCTTAAATGAAAAAAATTCACAAAATGACAAATATTGGAGCCCACCTGGAGGAAACATAAAAAGAAAGATTAACTGGCTTCCTATGGAGAAACAAGGATATTTTTACAACCACCGCTCAGGAGATGCCAGGTATACCAGAAAATATAATCTGTCATGAACTAAATAATGACTCTTCTGTCAAATCAGTGAAGCAGTGAAAAAGAAGTTTCGCACTAGAAAGAAACAAGGCCATCAAAGAAGAAGTTGGGAAACTACTAAAAGCGGATTTCATTAGGGAAGTAAATTACCTAGAGTAGCTCGCTAGAGTTGTCATGGTAAATAATAAAAATGGGAAATGGAGGATTTGTGTAGACTTCACAGATCTAAACAAGACTTGCCCAAAAGACGAATATATGTTACCTAAAACATATCAGATGATGAACGCTACCTCAGGACATAAACTTATGAGCTTCATGGACGCCCTTTCTGGATACAACCGGGTAAATATGTTCTAACCAGACCAAGAAAAAATGTATTTCATAACTTAACGAGGTGCTTTTTGTTATAAGGTAATGCATTTTGGTTTAAAAAATGCAGGTGCAACTTATCAAAGGTTGGTAAATAAAATATTTCGAGAACAGATTGGGAAAACTATGGAAGTTTACGTAGATGACATGTTAGTGAAGAGTTGTGAGTGGAAAAATCACATCAAAACCTTGATGAGGTCTTTTCATCTTGAGGAAAAGTTCGATGAAGTTGAATCTAGAAAAATGCACATTCGGAGTGGCAGTCGGAAAATTCCTCAATCACTTGGTTATGCAGAGGGGAATTGAGGTCAACCTGGATCAAGTGAAATGCATAATGGAGATGAAATCCCCGCGAAACCAGAAAGAAATACAAGGCTTAAAAGGAAGGTTGGCAACATTGAATAGATTTCTTTCAATATCAACCAATAAGTGTAAACCATTCTTTACAAAGATGAGGAAGAATTCAGCAGACCAAATAGGACGAGTGTGAGGAGGCTCTTAGCAAGATAAAAGAATATTTGACAACTCCATTGTTATTATCAACATCAAAGTTGGGGGAACCTTTATACTTATACATAGTCGTCTCGCAGGCCTTCGTCAGCGCTGTTCTGATCAGAGAATAAGAAAGGAAACAAAAGTCGGTATACTTCATCAGAAAAAGTCTGGTAACAGCCAAAATCCGTTACAAAAGGATGGAAAATTGATATCAGCCATTGTGGTAGCCATAAGGAAACTAAGGCCTTACTTTCAGGCACATATCATAGAAGTGCTGACGGACTCACCAATTAGAAGTCTCATGCATTAACCTGAAATAAACAGAAGAATGACAAAGTGGGAAATTAAGTTAAGCTAATACGAGATCCACTAAGAGCCACGAACATGTATTAAAGGGCAAGCCTCGGCCAATTTTGTGGTAGACTTTACTGTTGACACCAAGGAAGAAGCAGAAAGTGGAACACAAGAAATTGGAAGTGGGCCACGGGAGTTATACGTTGACGGGGCCTCAAACAATATGGGAGTCAGAGCGGGAGTGGTGCTGCGGACTCCATTTGGTGAAACACTCGAACGCTCCATCTCATTTGGGTTTAATGCCGCAAACAATGAAGCCCAATACGAAGCTCTGGCAGTGGGAATCACTCTGTTACGTGAATTGGAGGTAAATGAAATAAAAATATTTTGTGATTCAATGTTGGTAGTAAATCAGGTAAGGAGAGAGTTCACAGCGAAAGACGAAAGAATGATTAGTTACCTACAACGGACAAATGGACTGTTCAAAATTTTTTTAAATCCACCATTTCCCAAGAACAGAAAACGGACACATGGATGCATTGGCAAATTTAGGGCCTTTACTACAACTCATATGAAAAAGAAGCGTATCAGTTGAATTTATGGAAAGACCAAGCATCATAGCCAAAGAAGTAGCAGAAGTGGAAGTGGAGTTAGAATCGAGTTGGCAGGACGACGTGATTTATTGCTTGAAAGAAGGGATCCTACCTCGAGACAAACTCCATGCTAGAAGGATTTATTAACATAGTGCCAAATAGTGCATAATTAACGATTCATTATATAAACGGTCTTTTTCAGGGTCATATCTGAAGTGCCTAAAGGAGAAGGAATCTCAATACATGTTAGCAGAAATTCGTGGAGGGGTGTGCGGAAATCATACCAGGGGCAGATAAAGGATATTATTGGCCAAAAATGCACCGGGATGTCAAATAATATGCGAAGAAGTGTGACAAGTGTCAAAGATTTTCTCCCATGATAAATTTGGCCACAAGAGAATTCAACACCGTGACAAGCCCTTGGCCATTCATGCAGTGGGCTCTAGACATCGTCGGGCCACTCCCCATGGCACCCGCTTTGAAATGCTTCTTGTTGATTGCCACATACTACTTCATCAAGTGGATTGAGGAAGAAGCCTTTGCTAGGATTTGTGAAGAAGAAGTAAGGGGATTCCTGTGGAAGAATATAGTGTCCAGATACGGAGTTCCTCGGGTCTTAGTATCTGACAACAGGCTTCAATTTACTGGAAATATGATGAGGACTTTTTGCGAAGATCTGCATATTGCCAACCGATTCTCTACGCTTTACTACCCACAAGGAAACGGATAGGCTGAAAGGTCAAATCGAATCATACTTGACAACATGAAGAAACGCCTAGAGTCGGCAAAGAGAAAATGGGTAGAAGAATTACCAGGAATAACTCCTAGAGAGGCAACAAACGAAACACCATTTTCCTTAGCCTACGAAACAGAAGCCAGTATACCTATGGAAATATGAAATCCAACTCTCATATCAGAATTAACTGAACAGCAAAACGAAGATCTCATGAAAGGAGGTCTCGATTTATTAGAAGAAATGAGGGAAACAACACGTGTACAAATAGCTAATTACAATCAGAAAAGGAAAACCTACTTCCAGAAAAGAATTAGATGTCTAAGCCCTTGAGAGCAGGAAAAACCTTCTCTTTAAAATGTGAAAAATAAACAGAGTGAGCCAAGGAGAAAAGCGCGCAAGGGATGAAACAGAACGCAAGTAGGAAAAAGGAAATTAACAAAAAGTGACAAACCTAAAAGAAGATGGACGCATGAAACCTCATCCATTTTGGGAAAGAGAACAATTTTGAAAGCGGGCAAACTGCTAAAAGCACTGTAAGCAGGAATTCTTCAGGTTATTTTACTTAAATGACTGAAAAGCTATTTTACGGGAAAATGTCAGCATGAACGAGAAACGAAGCGCTCTCACAGCAAAAACACGCTTCTCTCTTGATTTAAATAACATTATATATACATATTTATTTGTTATTTTCAAAGAAGTGCAGGTTCCTGAGAAAAAACAAGACGATCTTTGTAAAGGCGCAAGTAATCAAAACTCCTCATCATTACGCATCAATAAATAAAACTTTATTGAGATGTAATGGGGGGTAAATGAACAGGGGAAAACCACTCAATACACGTGTACAAAAAGGACGAATCCTGAGGGGTGCCTGGATCATAAACATGACAAGATTGGAGGCTAGACGAGAAAAGGGAAATGGTTCAAACAGATCATGAAGTAAGCCAAAACGCGGTTGGGAACACTAAACAAGAAAGAACGTGAGAACGGAAGGAGCATGGAAACGGGAAAAGAGGTATAAGAAGGAGAGCGGGAACGGGCGAAATGACAGTCAAGTGGATGTGATTGATTTTATACCTGAATGATTCGGATGAGATAGGATGGCAGGCCACCAAGTGACTACGATTGATTGGCTCAAACCACAAGAAATCACCAAGTGGTTGTGACTGATTGACGGCTGAACGAAATAGACGAGAAATGAAGATAATCATTCCCTTCCCTTTCTATTGTTATTTTAATCAACTCATGTAAATTAGGAAGCCTATATAAGGCCAATGTATTAAATGAAAAACGGACATTCATTACAACCCAAAACATTTACTTATTACATTCTCTTATTCTTAAACTCTCTCTCGTTAATACTTGTATAAATCATTTACACAACCCTTATTAATACTTTCCTCTTCGATCTCTGATCAGCGAAAAAAATCATTTACACTAATATGATCAATGTTCGATTAATTTGGATCGTTTATTTAGAAATATCCGGCGTATATCACAGAACGCAAAAAATGACAAAAAAAATCTTTTTTCCTGATTGATAGCCAACATATCTCTTCCCATTCGACGTCCAGGATCCAAGGATTACACAAAAACAGACACAAATATTCAGCAAAGATATAGACAAGTGAAGCCTTGGAAGACCACAAATTCGAAGCCAGAAGTTCTAATTCCTTATTAGAATGGTAAAACGAGATAATTTTTTGGAAGTTGTGCTTTGGAAATTCGCAGATATATTGGTTTCTGAAAGGGATTCTTTTTTCTGTTTTGTTCACTCCGGAGACTCTTCAAAAGCTTCATCCAAGACCCATGTCGTTTGCTCCTCTTATTGAACTACATAAAATACTTAAATGAATAGCTTCTCAAAACTTGTCCAAATTCAAAAAATTCCACAGAATAAGTAAAATAACGGTCTAACTTAGGTAAATGACAATCTGTTTCTACCACTGTGAAACCAGTAGGGTATTTTCCTGAGCAAAGCATTATAAGTCAAACGCGCATGTAGTGGGGGGAGCAAGCTTCATGATTATCCGATAATCAGATGGAATACATAATAAAAAAACTAGCCAGTTGAGAGATCCGTTAATTAAGGGGCTGCTAGATTGAAACCCATCGATCACTTACAATCCTAGCTATTTGCTGTTCAATTTTCAGCCTTAGACAAAATCCCGGCCCCAAACTCATTTTAGTTAATCAAACCATTATTTCTAATACGTACGAATCAATGTTATTGTTTTGATTTGTTTAATTATCACGTGGTTAATTGATGATTCATATCCCTTATCGGAACCAAAAAATGGTCAAACTCAAACGTTGACCTTTCTAGGCATTTTTTCCCTGATGGGGTTTTGGATAAAGAAAAAGCATCAGCCACAAAAAGAGAAGACCATCAGTTTCCTGTTTCATTTTTAACGAATTTTCTCATTTTGTTGTCTTATTGACTACTTTTTTTTGTCAAACCCAAAAAATAATTTGACGGAATCTTATTTACTCGTTATTAATCTTACATTTTAATACTCATCTTTGAGCTACGTGTCTAAAAATTTAACTATTATGGTTACTCATTTTATTCACTTAAATTGATTTAAAAGTTACTTCATCTATAGATATTCGAGTTGATCATTTGATGTGTTATTCAAACCGACTTAATAATACAAATAAAATGTCAGTAATGTTTGATTAATGTTTATGAAAGAAAAACATCAAAGGTATTATTGGCTGGTTCTTACTAGTATTATTATTGTCTGCTATCTATCTTTCTCTCTAAATACGCGTTTTCTGTTTTTTTCCCCTTTTATTTTCCCTTTTTGTTGGTTTTTTTAAGATGACAGCAATTCGATTAACGTTTCAACAAAACAAATCACGGATCTACGAAACATCACAGTTGTCTGGTCAAACGCACACGTACGCAATGCATGTATTTAAGATTTTAAAGAGACAAAAAATTGCACTCCAAATTTGTTTGCTATTAAGTATTAAGCTTACTACGAAATTCACTTGTTTTAATTATTTTACAATCACAAATTACATGTTTTTTAGTGTTTTATCTGTTTCCTTCTTCCAATGAATCTGTAACGTAATTGTACATATTATTAGTCTCTTTAATTTGCAGCAAAAATTCACTAATTAAAAAAACAAACGTTTTTTATTCAGATAAAAAACCTAAAAACTAGTTAATTTTGTCTACTACGACTTAATTACAAGTAGGGGCGTGCACGGGACGGGACAATTTTTTTAAGTTTCGCCCCGTCCCGTGTTGAGGGAAAATTCCGAGCTGGACGGGACGGGGTCAGGAGGAGACGGAACGGGTATTTTGGGTAAAAAATCAAAATTGATTTAAAGTTCAAAAGATTAAATCCCACATCCCGTCCCGTCCCGAAAGGGACAAGTCAGGACTAAATTTTTTGTCCCGCATCCTGTCCCGTCCCGAACGGAACAAAAGAATTTTGTCCTGTCTCGTCCCGCCAAGAGTAAAATTCCTGCCCGTCCCGCTCGGTTCAGGACGGAACGAGTTTTTTGGGAAGGTTGCACGTCCCTAATTACATGAGTTAAAATCTAAGGATTAAATTGATTAAAATAGAGTAAGGGCGTGATTGCAAAACACTCAAAATGTATAATATGTTTTTACCTTTTAATTTTAGAGTTACTTATAGATATTAGCTTTCTGATTCTTTCACCTTATAAGAACGGCGTCGCTTGCTCTTTTGCATTATTTATAAATATATAAATGTACTAGGGGTAAAGAAATATTTTTGGATAAAATTGCCTAGTATACCCATTTTTTGGGCATTCATAAAAGAGCGTCTGGGGATGAGGTACCAAAGTACCCTAGAACGAGGTACTAAGTATCCAAGGACAAGGTCCCCCTTAAACCTGAGGATGAAGTACATAAGTACCCTAGGACGAGGTACCCAAGTACCTTAGGGCGAGGTACTCAAGTACACAAGGACGAGATCTCTCTTGGACCCAGGATAAGGTACCCAAGTACCCTAGGACTAGTACCTCAAGTACCCAGGGACGAGATACTTAATTACCCGAGATGGGGTCCCCTGGAACCCGAGTATGAGGTCTCTTGGGCTTGATGATGAGGTCCCCTAGACCCGATGATGAGGTTCCCAAGTACTCGAGGATGGGGTTCCCTTGGACCCGAGGACGAGATCCCTTTGACCCGAGGACGAGGTACCCAAGTACCCGAGGACGAGGTACCCAAGTACCCGAGGATGAAGTCCCCAAGCACTTGAGGACGAAGTACCCCTAGACCCAAGGACAAGGTCTCTAAGCACTTGATGACGAGCCTCATTATTAAACGCATGAAACCAAAAACGAGCTCTGCCCAGCATTGAAATCCATGTATTAGGAGACTGTCATCAATGAACCGAGACTGAGGGTTAGTGAACTTGGTATGTTGTCTAAGTCCAATAAGGGAGAAAAATATACTTAGATTGAAGGAAAATCTTTAGGTATGAAAAGTTCACGCCTCTCTCAGACTCAGCTCCTAAAACGAGGCGTGAACCAAGCCGAGGACAAAGTGTCATCAATGACATTAAATGCACCTCCACCAATCATGAGCCAGCCAAATGGTGAACATATAATGCCCGTCAACCGAGGAGCCAATCAACTGACCGTTTCAGGGTGCCATCAAGAGTATATAATATGGACGGTCTAATGAGGGTCGAGATGATACCTTGACAAGGATGAGGATAAAACTGTCTTGACACCGCACGTCATCGCGTGCACTTGTCAATTTAATAGGAAAGGCCTAAGGTCAAAGATTATTACAAGACAACACTTCATTGGAGGGCAGATCGTGGCCCGTACCCAAAGCTGCCATGCCCCAGCTACCCGAAATAACACTATAAAAAGGGAGGTGAAGACATTACTAATGTAGTCTTACCTCCGAGATTTGACCATCAACTTTACCTATTATATGAAATTATAAATTAATATTTCTTTGAGTATTCTTTCTATCATACTCGCATTTACTATTTGAATTATTGAAAATCAATGAGTTGTTGAAAGTAATAGACATTGGTGCGAATAGAGAAACTATGTCAAATAATTCTTAAATGACATTTTGTTGCATTATGTGTGTTCGTATATATATTTCCCATTTCTTAGGATTTATTGTGGAATCAATTTTTCCGTTTACCCAATATCACCAGTTTAATGTTATAGTTTCATGAATAAACATCACTAAATACATATTATACATTATTCAAAAAAATCCCCTAACACACCTAGGGTCGTGCAAAAAAACTGATAAACTAACAAGATCGCCCAAACCAACCCAAACCATAATCTATTTGGCAGTTTATGGTTTGGTTTGGTTTCATTTTTGACGAAACCATTAAATTTGATTTGGATTTAGTTTTCTCTTAATATCATCCAACTCAAACAAACTACTTAAACATAAAGAAAAGTCTAATTTTATCTCAACCTAGCACACCCCTCATGCAAAACATGGTCTCAGCTTAATGAAATAAGATTCTTTTTTTATTGATTACATAGAAATTAATTTATTCACTAAGCTATCTAATAAAATAAGACTTATTTTATTAAGATGTGTTCTTTCTTGTATTAACTATGTTAACTTTAAATACAAAGAAAATGAAACTTCAACCCAATCCAAACCGATAATTAATGGTTTGCTTTAGATTGTTTTATATGTTTGATTTGCTAGATTTGGTTTGCTCGTTTATCAATCTCATTATATTAGTTTGATTATAGAACTGATCTAAAACCAAACCAATTCGTCCAATGAGCACATCTCATATGGTTTGCTCAAATATACACCATCTACAGTAGTTAGATAATGAAATTCTAAATTATTATATGAAATTTTAAATTGATAAATCTTTTAGTATTCTCTCTACCACTATTATTTGTTACCATTTTAATTACTAGAAAAATATGAGATGTGAAGAATTAAAAGACATGTTTATATCAATAATATATTAAGAGTCACATGAATATATAGTTATTTTTGAACTAATTTGTTCCTCTGTTTTCCTCACAACTCTAATAATAAAATAAGTCTTCAATCGTACACAAGTTCTTTTGTCGTTGGCTTGTGCTTAATTAAACAATATTACTCAATAATTAATAGTAACTATCGAGTCGCATTTACAGAGAATTTATTTTAATATCAGTATCAATTATTAGTATATATAAATTGACGGTCGACGGAGAGATAAATATTTTAAGATTTTTTTTTCCTACTAAATTTTATCCAAGTCCAGTTGAAATGTTTTTTTTTTACAGTTTTGCTATATTGATTTTAACCTAATGCCTTTATAATATTGAAGAAGATTAATAAGTTTGCCCTAAAGTATACAAATGTGTATGATGGAAAAACATTTTTGTGCTTTGTTCCTACTTATCTTTATAAAATTTTCATAAATAAAAAAACTTATATTTATAATATGAGTAATTTACCATCAATCTAATATTAAACTATTATACGCTTAATCCTAAAATATAAAACTAAGTTGGTAATTAATGTCATGTTTTCATTATTCCTATTACAAAGTTTATAATTTTAAGTTCGTTACATTCAAATCATAACCTTACAAATTGCGTTAGCATTCTAACATAATCCTCATATTGCAAGTTTCATATTTGTTAGGAGTATTATTTATATTTAATAACAATAATTAACCTCGTAATGCTCTAGTAAATTTATTATATTAAAAAATTATAATATTATATTTATGATATTATTAAATGAGGCGAAAAAAATAGGAAGAAAGTGAGATTTATGTCATCATGCAGACACGTTTGAGAAGTCCCCATCTCTGCCACATGAAAAAACAACTAATTCAACGGAGAAGAGAAAAGCAGCTGGACAATTTTTTTCCTCTCAAATTATCTAATTAAAATTCAACCATAACCCTGAAATATTAAAATTACATTATTATCAGAAAAAAAAATTATATGCTTTAACTAATCTGTGTTCTCAATTTTTTTTAATATGATTGATTTTCTTGTTTCAAGGATGTATCTGTTTGCTTCCTTTTTATGATGACGATAATTGATGGTAATTGGAGCATTTGATGGAATCGGTAAAGAATCGCTCTTTGTTGTCCCCATCTATCTCTATCTTTCAGAGCTTTCGGTGGTGAATCACGGTTTTCTGCTGTATGTGGCGGAGTTCTGTGCGGTGCCTGCTTTTATCTTCACTCCAGCCAGTCTGATTGCCGTTCAATTTGATTGAATCGAGGTAAATTTGTTGATAAAATTTATACCCTAATCTCAATTAATTTTTTCCAATCTACCTTGTGACCTGTCAGACTGTATTGCTTTGAGACGATACATACTCTTGTTTTGAATTCTTGTCGTTTGATTTTGGCAGTTGCATTTGTAATTTTAGAATTTTCGATTTTTTAGCTGTTTTCTGCATGAAGGAATTGGTGGGTCACGCGTGGAACGATTACGGAGAGGGCTTGATTTCGATGATCTAAAGAAGCGTGCGTCAATTTCGTATTTGGCTGTTGAGAAGTTTTTTGTGTGTTTCGAGCATCTGGGTATTATTAAATTCAGTGCGTTTGTCTTCCTTTCTCTTGTTCGATTAATCTTGTTTTTGGCTGAGTGTTTTTTCCCCTTGAACTGTTCCATTTTCAGTCTTATCTAGAACTTCTATAGACGTTGAAGCTGATTTGTGTCGGAGCAAGGTTCGGATATTTTTTGGATTCTAAGAAAGCGGGTTTGAACCTCACCCACTATAGGGGAACGCGTGTTTTAGATTGGCGTGGACAATAGAGCGGCCCTACTTCGTTCAGAGCTTGCTGAAGGTTACAGATTAATTGAACTGTATTAGAGCTTGCTCAAACATTCACTAGTTTACATTTCCAACTTGTTGGGATTGCTTTCCTTCATCTTGGGCGGTTTGTCAGGCTTGTTGTTAGCAAATGAGCATATAATAATGAACGGGGCTGTAAGATTGTTTGTCAATGGATTCTCCGGACAAAACTCTCAATGGGATAGTGAGCACTCTGAAATCGTGGTTCCCTTGGAGATCTGAACCTGCTAATGTATCAAGGGTCTTCTGGATGCCTGATCAGAGTTGTAGGGTATGCTACGAGTGTGATTCCCAGTTTACTATTATCAACCGTAGACACCACTGTCGACTTTGTGGACGAGTTTTCTGTGCCAGGTGTACAGCAAATTCAGTTCCTGCTCCATCAAGTGATCGAAGGTCTGCTCGTGAAGACTGGGAGAGAATTCGGGTATGTAATTACTGCTTCAAGCAATGGGAACAGGGTGTAACTACTCTTGATAATGGGGTTCAGGTTGCTAACCAAGATCTCTGCACTTCACCATCAGCAACAAGTCTGGGTAGCACTATATCTAGCAGCACCGCTAATAGCAGTAATATTACTTTATTCTCAATGCCTTACTCAATTGAAACTTGCCAACAAGTCCAAGACAATTCTGGCCTTAGCCCACATCAAATATCTGTAATGGGAGCCAGCATGGATATGAAGGGAGAGTTAGCATCAGGAAAGAGTAATGACCTTCTCACAGTCACAGGAGATTTACAAAACGAGGCCAGCTTTTCAATGAACAGGTTTGGTATTTCTCTCCGGTCAATTACTATCTCATACGTGGCTGTTACTTTCTATAAAATTGATAATCCATTTTTCTTATATATGATTACAGACTTCTGTTGTAGATATCTCTTTTCATAATTGATATCAACCCCTAGTCTCTCTTGTGCATGCATGAGAAATGAGGAGTTTCTTCCATGAGAATTCATAGGGGTTTCAATTGCTAGACTTGTGCTGTTCAATTTCAAATACATTTTATTTTATTCATTGTTATTGGAACATTAAATGTTGAAACTATAGATTTGGTAGTGGCTGGCTGTTAATCTGTCAATGCATCATTGTTTATTCTTTACTTGCTTTTCCGTTGGCCTCAGGAGTGATGATGAGGATGATGAATATGGTGTGTATCAGTTAGATACGGATGCTAGGCACACTCCTCAAGCTAATGGCTACTTTACTCATGTTGAGTTTGATGATATTAGCAACGATGGTGGATCACATAAGATATATAATGAGGAACAAAACTTTTATGAACAAAGTCTAAGCAACTCTCCACTGCACAACAGTCATGAATCACAGAGATCTGAAGGGATCTCAGATCTTGAAAAAAAGGATGAAAATGACAATAATGATGAAGCAACCTCCTCTTTGTTTATTAGAGGTGATACTAATTCTGAACCTGTGGATTTTGACAATAATGGACTTCTTTGGTTACCTCCTGAACCAGAAGATGTAGAGGACGAGAGGGAAGCTTTTCTGTTTGATGACGATGAGGAAGAGGGGAACGATTCAGGCGAATGGGGATACTTGCGTGCCTCTAGCAGTTTTGGAAGTGGGGAATATCGAAGTAGGGATAGGTCTAGCGAGGAGCATAAGAGGGCCATGAAAAATGTAGTTGATGGCCATTTCAGGGCTTTAGTATCTCAGCTATTGCAGGTTGAGAACCTTCCTGTGGGCGAGGAAAATGATAAAAATAGTTGGTTGGAGATCATTACATCTTTGTCCTGGGAGGCGGCGACGCTATTAAAGCCAGACATGAGCAAAGGTGGAGGGATGGACCCTGGTGGTTATGTGAAAGTAAAATGCATAGCTTCTGGACAACGCTCTGACAGGTAAGCCGTAGCTAGATTGATTATGTTTCTCTGAATCTTATTCTGTGTACTCAATCTTTATTATTTAATTAATGATTAGGAAGGTGAGGTTTATAATTTAATGGCTGTCATGTTTGCATATGGACTCATTAGTCTCACTGCCGACTTGGCTTGGTGTCAAAATTCCTTTTAGCATGGCTTTTGGAGCACAAGCTATAATCGTAGCTATAGAATCTTGTACAGAACCTTAGAACATCTAGAATAACCAAGGATCTTGATAATAAATTGCACTATTCATCCGCCCTCAATCTTGTAGAGAACCTTAGGACATCTAGAATAACCAAGGATCTTGATAATAAATTGCATTATTCATCTGCCCTCAATCTCCTTCCACTAATGTCGAATGGTCACTTGTCACATGAGAGCAGACTTATCCATTTAAAATGGATTTTCCCCTTCAAACCATTGAACCACCTCAATTATGAGGTAATCATCATAAAATTCTAATGAGTCATTTAAAGATGTTCACATATCATATTTTAACACAACTTTCAGTTCATTTGTGTCTTAGTTGTGAGCTCAATGTATATGAAGCAAATAGCAGGAAAGGAGTTTTTCTCACAAGCTGAGTTTTCTTCACATCTTATTCATGTTTTAGATGGTTATGGTATAATATAACTTTTAGTTACTACTAGGTGAGATTTATAGTTTGTTTTTTAACTAATATGTCAATCTCTACAGCTGAGCTAGAAGTTATATATACTGTTAATGGTTGCAGCCTTTTATTGTGTCTTTTATCCTCCTGATTTGGATTCTTTCTTCTCTTTAGTATGGTGGTTAAAGGAGTGGTTTGTAAGAAAAATGTGGCTCATCGTCGAATGACTTCAAAAATAGAGAAAGCTCGCTTATTGATTCTTGGTGGAGCTCTTGAATACCAACGGGTGTCTAATCTTTTGTCAAGCTTTGATACACTGTTGCAGCAGGTTGTGATCGCTTGTATGTGAGTACTTTTGTATTCTATACTATGCTGTTATATGTTTACCTGTCTTATGGGTTTTTCTGTGTGTAGGAAATGGAGCACTTAAAGATGGCAGTGGCAAAGATAGATGCACATCAACCTGATGTCCTTTTGGTTGAGAAATCAGTTTCTCGATTTGCACAAGACTACCTTCTTGCAAAAGATATATCACTAGTTCTTAATATTAAGAGGCCGCTGTTGGAACGCATTGCCCGCTGCACAGGTGCTCAAATAGTCCCTTCAATTGATCATCTCTCATCCCAGAAGTTGGGATACTGTGAAGCATTTCATGTAGAGAGGTTTCTCGAAGATCTGGGTAGTGCGGGCCAGAGTGGGAAAAAATTGGTGAAGACTTTGATGTATTTTGAAGGCTGCCCAAAGCGTCTGGGTTGCACAGTAAGTTCTCTTGTCTGTTATTATGTCTTTGTATGGCGCATGGATTCATTTGTCAGTGGGCATGCATTTTTACTCTGTAATCTAGTCTAGAATTGTGTTATAATTGACAAAAGGTAATGGTTGGACTGGCACACGTGATTGTCATTCAAATGGCCTTGCTTTTTGCTTCCACTGCTCATCAGTTGCTTTGTCACTTGTCGCCTAGTAATATCTGCTTGAGAAGTTTTGCAGAGTTTTTTTGGGTAATCATTACTGTGATCATTTCAGCAGGATTAATTGAATGGTGACATTGGCAGCATCTGTTAGCACTAGTTATTTTATTATGCCAATAATGGATGGTAATGGATGGCAACATTGATCTTGGAAGACGCTTGTATCGTAAACTAATGGTGTGATTTAGAGACCATCAGAAGTTTTATTTTGCTCATTTTCAATCTCTTTCAGATATTGCTTAGAGGAGCTAATGGGGATGATTTGAAGAAAGTTAAGCATGTTGTTCAGTATGGAGTTTTTGCAGCTTATCATTTGGCTTTGGAGACATCTTTTCTGGCTGATGAAGGAGCTTCTCTGCCAGAACTTCCTTTGAACTCTCCAATTACTGTGGCACTTCCTGACAAGTCTTCAAGTATTGAGAGATCCATATCAACGGTTCCTGGTTTCAGTATTCCAGCCAATGGAAAGTGTCAAGGGCTGCAAGCTAGCGAGGAACCGAGAAGATCCACCAGTCTTCCAACTGCAGATTTAGCCTCATCCATTAGCAACTCTGTACCTCCTTTTCACGATGGTCCTAGTTCACAACACACTCAACCTATCTCATCTATAACAGGGACTGTTGATTTGGAGTCGTTCAGTAGTATGCTTTCTCCTTACCACAGTTTCGAGGAGAGAGATGAAAACAAACGAGCTATATTGGCAGAGTCTTATGCAGACAAAAATGATATGGCTGTTGGGGGTAATTACCTCACAGTTAATGGTTTTGGTCCTTTTGAGGCATTTGAACGATTTGATGTGACCAAGAACTCCCCAAACCATCATATGATCGTGGTTGCTTCTCAGCTGGGTGATTCAGAGCTATTGCCTTCCCGGCAGAACAGTCAAAACCATCATGAGGAGCCAGAATCTGTAAAAGAAGAGTCAGGAGCTGTAAAAGAAGAGTTTCCTCCTTCCCCTTCTGACCATCAGAGTATTTTGGTTTCCTTGTCATCTAGGTGTGTATGGAAGGGGACAGTCTGTGAGAGGTCCCATCTATTTCGCATCAAATACTATGGGAGCTTCGATAAACCCTTGGGCCGGTTTTTACGAGATCATTTATTTGATCAGGTGACTTCTCTTGTTTTTTTTTACACATAAATTTCTCTTAATAGAATTCCTAAAAGTTGTATGTCTTAAAACTGAGAAGGTTAATCATTTGTCAGAGTTACAGATGTCGTTCTTGTGAAATGCCTTCAGAAGCACATGTTCATTGCTACACTCATAGACAGGGCACCCTCACTATATCCGTTAAAAAGCTCCATATATTATTACCGGGTGAGAAGGAAGGAAAGATCTGGATGTGGCATAGATGCCTGCGGTGCCCACGAATTGATGGCTTTCCTCCAGCCACTCGTCGAGTGGTGATGTCAGATGCTGCATGGGGACTATCTTTTGGTAAATTTTTGGAGCTCAGTTTTTCAAACCATGCAGCTGCAAGCAGAGTTGCAAGCTGTGGCCATTCTTTGCATAGAGATTGTCTTCGTTTCTATGGGTAATTTTCTTTACAACAGTCTTTGAGTGGCAATTGATCGCATCTTTCTTTTTAATACGGCAGGTAGTTGATTGCTGGGAAGAGTTGTACTAGTTTGTCACATATGCCATTTTTTTTTACCTGGAATCTAATTATTCATATTATCTAACTTTTAATATTATTTTGTCACCTTAACTTACCTGCCTGGTATATATCTCAACGGGGATAGAATCATCTACTTGCTTCTAGTTTTGCATCTTAGAAAGTCACAACCGACCTGTTCATTATTTGTCCTATGGATGTAGATTTTGACCTAGCTGAGTTGAGGACAGATAGTATAAAGAATGTGGAAAGTATATCTTCCTTTCTTACCTGTTTAATATGTGCAGATTTGGAAAAATGGTTGCTTGTTTTCGTTATGCGTCGATTGATGTGCATTCTGTCTACCTTCCACCATCAAAAGTGGATTTCTGTTACGAGAAGCAGGAATGGATACAAAAAGAAATTGATGAGGTGAACGATCTTGATTCCTATAAATTTCTTAATGAAAACACAAAAAGTTGGTGGCATGGGTAATATCCCAACTGGTGGCAACGCCACACCTCTCCTCAAAGTAGAGGTGCAAACTTCAAATCGCCGATCCCCCAACTTGTAAAAAAAATCACACAAAAGTTGATTTTATTTTTCCTATTGTGACAGGTGGTGGATCGAGCAGAGCTTCTGTTTTCTGAAGTTTTAAATGCTCTTCGTCAAATTGCTGAAAAAAAAGCCTCACTTATTAGTGGCATGAAAACATCGGAATCCAGACGTCAAATTGCTGAACTGGAAGGAATCTTGCAGATAGAGAAGGCAGAATTTGAGGTGAGGCCCCCAAAGAGTCGTTTCAACTTTCTAGCCTGATTCATTGTCCTGTTGCTCATCTAACATGAGCTATATTAATATGTCTCTGCACGCCACTTAATGTGCTGTTTTTATTTAGGAAATTTTCCTTTCTATACTTTTTTTTTTAGTTTAATGATTCTCTGAAGTTTTATTCGGGTATTGAGATGTTGAGCAACGTCCTCAAACAGTTTGTACTGTGTTTTAAGCTTAAAAGTAACCTGCTTTAGGTTTACTTGAAGTTCAATTTTGTTCTTAAAGCAAAGTGCTTAATATATTTTACTGCTGTTCTTAATTTTTACTTGAAGTTCAATTTTGTTCTTAAAAGCAAAGTGCTTAATCTATTTTACTGCTGTTCTTACTTTTTACTTGGCAATAACTGTCCTAAGCTTAAAAAACAACCTGCTTCAGGTTCAATTTGAAGTTTACATACATTTGTAAGGAAAAGCTTAGATTCTACTGCTTCTCCTATTTGCTTATAACTCTTTACTTGACGTTACTTAAGGAATCACTCCAGCAAATTATGAACAAGGAAGTGAGGAAGGGCCAACCTGCTATTGACATTCTCGAGATTAACAGACTACGGAGGCAGTTACTCTTCCAATCATACATGTGGGACCACCGTCTGATTCATGCAGCCAGTTTAGATAGTAGCAGCTTCCATAATGTTTTGAGCAGATCAAGTTCTGAACTTGAGAAGAAACCGGATGTTGATAATTGGAAGTATGCTGAGATTATTGAACCCACCAAGCCACAAGAAACCTTTAATAGTTTTGATTCTCCTCTTGTTGATGGAATGCATGATGTGGGCCCTGACAATATAGAGGTTTCTCTCAATTCTAATGAGCCTAAAGTCGGCGATCAAGAAATAGGGAAAGATCAAGATCGAGATCACAATCATGGAAATGAAGATCAAGTCAATTCTGCCACCAGCACAAGCATTGCTGACCAACCTGAACCTCTTGAACACACTCTAAATGTTCATAGGGCTCTTTCTGATGGACAATACCCTATCGTGGCAAGTTTGTCTGACACTCTTGATGCTGCCTGGACTGGTGAAAATAACCCAGCAATTGCAGTAGCAAAGAATAATTCCTCTTCACTTCCTGATTCAGCCGTGGCAGATTATTCTGTTACCTTTGCCACCGAAGATGGTGTTGGGTGTGATCACCTCACAGAGGACCACAACAGGCTGAAGATATCCCATTCTCTCTCAACGGAGTATTCTGCTAAGCCCCTCGATACTGTTGAAGACTCTGTGAGTTGGTTAGGAATGTCTTTCTTCAACTTCTACCGCTCATTCAACAAGAACTTTTTAGCTAGTTCTGAGAAACTTGACACACTAGGAGAATATAATCCAGTCTACGTTTCATCTTTCCGGGAGTCAGAGCTCCAAGGTGGGGCTAGACTGCTTTTGCCTGTGGGGATAAATGATACGGTCATTTCAGTGTTTGACGATGAGCCAACGAGCGTAATAGCTTATGCCTTAGTTTCCCAAGTCTATCATACCCAGCTTGCAAATGAGGCAGAGAGACTGAAAGATAGTGGGGATTTTGTGTCTTCATTTTCATCATCTGATACGTTGTTTCATACCACTGATGAGGCAGCCCTTGAATCTTATAAAAGTTTGGGATCATTAGACGAGAGCTTCTTATCCATGTCTGGATCTGTTGGCTCTCTGGGGTTGGATCCACTCTCATACACAAAGGCTCTTCACGCTAGAGTTTCATTTGGAGACGATGGCCCACTTGGTAAAGTGAAATATTCTGTAACTTGTTACTATGCAAAGCGATTTGAAGCTTTGAGGAGAATTTGTTGTCCTTCTGAGCTGGATTTCATAAGGTCTCTTAGTCGCTGTAAGAAATGGGGAGCCCAGGGTGGGAAGAGCAATGTCTTCTTTGCAAAAACCCTGGATGATCGATTTATCATCAAACAAGTGACCAAGACGGAGCTGGAATCATTTATTAAATTCGCTCCTGGATACTTTAAGTACTTATCTGAATCAATTGCCTCAGGAAGTCCGACCTGTCTAGCAAAGATTCTGGGAATTTATCAGGTGCTCAATCTCAGGAACTATTTTTTGATTTCCATTTGGTGCTCATGCCACTTAATAATTAATATATAAGCAGGTCTAATTTGTTGTCAAATCCATATAGTGGTATTGATGATTTTCTCTCTTTGTGAACTTTATGCTCCGGTGATTTTTCACTATTAATGCTGCATTCTGTTCTATTGAGTTCACATTATGTTTTAAATGCATTGTTAGGTTACATCAAAGCACCAAAAAGGAGGGAAAGAATCAAAGATGGATGTGCTGGTTATGGAGAATCTTCTTTTTGGAAGGAATGTGACACGGCTTTACGATCTCAAAGGATCTTCAAGGTCTCGATACAATCCGGATTGTACTGGGAACAATAAAGTTCTACTGGATCAAAATTTGATAGAGGCAATGCCCACCTCTCCGATATTTGTGGGGAACAAGGCAAAACGATTGTTGGAGAGAGCTGTCTGGAATGACACCTCTTTTCTTGCGGTAAATTTTTAACTGTTTATTATAAAATAGATAGTTCATGTTATGCTTTTTAGTAATTTAATAATTATTGAATTGAACACTTCTGAACAATGCAGTCAATTGGTGTAATGGATTATTCATTACTGGTGGGGGTGGATGAGGAGAAGCATGAGTTAGTTCTAGGGATCATTGACTTCATGAGACAGTACACTTGGGACAAGCACCTTGAGACTTGGGTGAAGGCTTCAGGCATCCTTGGGGGCCCGAAAAATGCATCTCCAACTGTAATTTCACCGAAACAGTACAAGAAAAGGTTCAGGAAAGCAATGACTACCTATTTCCTTATGGTTCCAGATCAGTGGTCACCCCCATCTATCATTCCAAGTAAATCTCAATCTGACTTGTGTGAATATAACACGCAAGTTGAAAATCAGGTTGAATCATAGCATTTCTGTATATCTCAATGTCTGATATCCTCTTCTCTGGTGTACTGTTATTTTTTTTTTAGTTTTTCGTTTCGTTTCTCAATTCATTGGTAGCTTTTCTTAAATGTAATTTTGGGTTAGTAACAGAGTTGATAATTATTTGTTAGAAGGTGCAGAAAAAGGCTGTTGAAGCCACGAGGGGTTGATATTGCATGACCTCTTCATGAGATCTTTGTACAAATTACAGTTTGTTCTGTCATATACAATGCAAAAGGTGTATATGAATTTCATGTGAATTCTTCAGTCTTATGCTTATTGCAATTGAAACTCTCTCTCTCTCTCTCTGAGACTCTCTCTCTCTCTGAAACTCTCTCTCTCTCTCTCTCTCTCTCTCTCTATGGCTACGAATTTCGAGAGTAACAGAGTGAAGAAGAATGCAGAGAAGCTTTTCTTATTTTTCTCTCTGAAACTCTCTCTCACTCTCTCTCTATGGCTACGAATTTCGACAGTAACAGAGTGAAGAAGAATGCAGAGAAGCTTTTCTTATTTTTCTATCTCCTCACGTTCCCATCTCTTTATCTCTCCCATCTCAGTATGTTAGTGTAATTTTGCGGCGAAAAGATGTTAATAGTAATGTATGCGGTGAAAAGACGTAAATATTTGGCCAGACGCATTTCTGAAGAGTCCAACTAATATTTTAATTTTCTGTGGGACTGTTAAATTTTGTGGGTTCGTAGTTATAATCTTTTTATGGAAATCTTGTTTTGCTTCTCTCAGATTGATACACAAGTAGGATATGATTCTTTATCTTGTACATTTTTAAATAATATCAATAAAAAAAGGAGAGAAAATGGCGTTTAAACAGCTTTGTGCAAAGTGGAGCTGGGAAGGATAAAATCCAGACATAATGCACCCATGGTTCACTCTTCACTTCACATTTCTAGTAGTTTCTTTGCGTCTAATCTCATTAAGAATACTTTCATCTAACAACTTCCCTACTCCTCAGTAACTTATTCAGAAACTGAAATATGAAGAATATGTTTAAGTTCAGTAGAGAAAAGAAGGGTCTTTTCAACGTTTAGAAGCAGCAGAGAAAAAAAGAAGGGGGTATTTGTTTTCCTATGCTTTTTCCAAAGGATGTGGAATTTCTTTGTTGAAAAATAAGTCAGAAGAGGGAAAAACTCTGAAAGTATGAGCCTGAAAGTCTTGAAGAATTTGACTCTGCTTCTGATACAAAGAAAAAGGTCCATTTTTGTAGGGATTTACAGTCAGTATTCACATTTCAAATTGAAAATATATATGAGCTTCTCTGTTACCAACTATTACATAATGGGTTTTCATTTTTGGAGACAATATATATATGAACTGTGAAAAGGAAGAGAATTAGATTAGCAGAATGTGTTAGAGCCATTCACTTTCATGTCCTCTTTCACAGCTACACCTTTCTCACCATTCTTCACTTCTCCTCCTTTGACAATTTGAAGCCAGCTTTGTTGAAACAAAAGATCAATGATCTCTGCCTCTCTGTTCTTGCCAATCATTAAATAAAAATAAAAAACAAAATCAGAATAAAAAAATTATTCATTTACATGGGGATCATGATCATCTACTCTACCTTATTGGATGATTAGCCGTTTTAGGAATCTCTTGGTGAAAACGAGGACCTTCATCATATCCTTCACAGATCATTTCCCCTTGATCATCTGTGTAGCAAATTATTCCCTCTGATTTATCCTCAAATACCTGTTTTACATTAATCAAACACCCACCTAAATAATGTTATTTATCTTCATTGTTACATTCTAATTTGTGTTCTTAATCATCTCTATAAGTTATGATTACAAAAAGAGACAATTAAAAGAAAAACAAAGATTAATAAGAAGAACCTTGTTCCTGATTGAAGATCTGATCTGAAGTACTGTGATTGTTGTTGTGTTGACTTGAACTAATCTGGGTTTAAGCATCCAAACTTTGCTTGCAGGCTTTAAAATTGGACTGGATTTTTTAAGAGGAAAATAAGAAGAAGGAGAAGAACATGTTACTGCCATTTAGTTTTGTGATGCAAAGATGAAGAAGACGATGATTAAAAGTTTTGTTCTTGGTGGGGTATGACTATATAATTGTAATTGAATATTATTAAGTTTTTTTTTCTTTAGCAAAGTTTATATAACAATTTAAGGTAAGCAGAAGTTTTTATGTAATAATTAAGAAATATGAAATTTTCAATAATTGTTAGGTTATGTCTTATCATGGTGCATTATTTCATAACATATAATGTGAAAAAAAATTGGAAAAAAATGGGACCCATTTAACTTATCATCTACCTGTTGCTGCCGGAGAACCCTAAGTCATCTTTGTTTTGTTATAATTCTATTTATTTTCTTATTTTTCTTTATAATCATACTCACACAAATTAATGAAATAAAGAATAAATGAAGTAATGAAGTTTGATTTCTTATTTTAATTATTGTATGTTGCAGCTATTGAAATCTAAGATAGAGTTAAGGCTTGAAATTAAATAGATATTTCTAATTTTGCTAATATTTAGCTCAGTTTTTTTTAATTTAAATTCAGAGAAAAATAAATAATATATTAAGTTATCTGTTCAAGGATAACACATTGTTTTACAAGTTTTCAATTTAAGAGTTTATAATGACTCAATTATATTCTCTTAATATATATATATATATATATAACGACTTAAATTATTGGGTTTTGTGTAATTTAGGAGGTGTTATTAGGGGTGAAAAAATTGCTACCGAACCGAATCAAATTTGGTCGGTTCGGTTTGACATTCTTGTTGAACCGTAAGTTCGGTTCGGTTAGAAAAATTATATAATTTTGAACTGAACTGGATCACAAATTTAAATAAAATAAAATAAATACTGTATATATATACCAAACTACTTACTCTAACCATAAAACACAACATTTCACGCTTGCCTCCCTCCCTCTTCTCTTCGTTCTCTCTCTCATTTTCTCTCTTTCCCTTCTTACAAACTACAAACCCTAACAAAGCTTCTTCTCAGCCACTCCATCTTCTGCAGCCATTTTCTCCTCCTTTTCGCAGCCATTTTCTCTCTCTCACAGCCATCTTCTCTTGCTTGCGGCCTTCTTCTCTCGCTCGTTTGGTCTTCCCTCTGACTCTGCCTTCACTCTACTCGTTGTACTCCTCTCTCTTGTAATGTAATTCAGTGACTTTCTCTCTCGCGGCGACGAAGTTCAGCCATCTTCTCTCTCTACTCGCGCCAATGGAGTTCAATCATCTTCTCTCTCTACTCGCAACATACTCAGATCTGATCATATCTGAGTAGATCTAATTTCTTATTGCATAAAACTTTTTGTTTTACAGATTGTAATGATAATGTTCTTATTTTCTATTCAGATCTGAGTACATATGATTTTTTTATTGCTTAATTTTTAGTTTTAGAGATTGTAATGATAGAGTTTTTATTTTACTAATTTTATTTTGCTGAATCTGTAACCCTAATATTTTAAATTAAGGTTTGTAGTTAATGTAGACTTGTCTACTGATTTTAATTTTATTGTGAGTTAATTTATGTGGAATTTACTTGTTTATGAAATATTAAGTTTAATGATTTTTTTTGCAACATTGCCGAACCGAAACTTTCGGTTATGTTCGGTTCGATTCCTATGTCATCCACAGTTCGATTCGTGAAATGAGTGAATCAAAATTTTTAGTTTGATTCGATTTTGTCTCAAATAATTGATTGAACTGAATCATGAACATCCTAAGTGTTGAACGAATCCCACACATCTTTTGCTCTAAAAAAATGAAAAACTCGAAAATGGAACTGATGAGGATACTTAGGTAGGGAAGATGTGAAACAGGGGAAGATAATTAATTTTGTGAAGATAATTAATTGGAAAATTCGTTTCTAAGATCATTAATTAAAATATAATAATTAAAAAAGAGGTGTACGACACCCTCCTTTCAATTCTGAATTATCATTGGGATCGGAAAAATTAGATCTCAGTTGTCCAAAAAAATATGGACGGTTGAGATCTGAATCGTTCTGATCTAATCGAACAATTTATGATCATGAAATTACCCTCGGCCGTCCCAGTTGTTACCATTTTGGTCCAGTAATGATAGTCCAATTATTGTAATGTAAGTGAAAATACAATTTCAAGTTGAACCCATCCAATCTTGATTTAAGCTCTTTGCTTCTGAGTTTTATAATATATGATTGGTTTAGCATCAGTAGACTTTTTCAATGGCTTAAGTTAAACGTCTTTGTGTTAGGAGAATGAGTGATAGTCTCAATCAATTTCAACCATTCATTTAATATAATTGTCATTGAGCTTTTGTTTAGGAAAAAAATCTTTGTTAATTAGTCATAAGATGGAGTTGCTACTATCTCATATCACATTTGTTTAGTTGATTCTTGGTAACTGTTTTTTTTTGTTTTTATTGGAAAACGAAAAGTTCTACTTCATTGATGTTTTTATATTGAATTTTTTTTACTGTAGTTCAGAAATACATTTAATAAATGATGTTAAATTTTTATTAAATATTAATTTTTGACTTACATGAGTAAATTACTCAAAAGATATCATAACGTTTTTCATGATGTATGCGTCAATCAATCGTTAATCAGATTTAAACTTTAATGAAATTGATTAGAAGATTGTTCATTATTACTGTTCTAAAATCAATTAAATTTTTTGGGACCTCTTTCATGTCTTTGAACAAGGTTGAGCTCTTCTTGAATCATGGGTTCTCCCTTGAGATGTGAAAATATTTGCATCTTATTCGGAAATCGAATGTCCATTATGAAACAAGAAGGTGTTTGTTTCCTACTTGTATTCCACTCGTTTAGTAATGTCATCACCTCACCCAGGCCTTCTTTATCTAAGACCCCACTTCAATTTATTGGTCATTTATGCCTTTTTTCTTTTTATGTTTTTGAAAGAACTAAAGAGTTGTATTAATAATATGCATTATTAACAGGATTGAAGATTAAAAAATAGCACTTTTAGCTTATATACTTCCTTTTTTCGAGCATATTCCCGTGGCCTAGTTTTCACCATTTGTAGAATCAAATAATCAGATGAGATTTTGACTCTTCAATGAAGGGGGGAAGAGTTTCGAAAGTAGTACGGTAATCAAAAGCTTATTTAAGGCTTAAGCTACTATCCTGCATAAGGAGACAGCCAAATATACAGACAGATTCTCACATGATAATGTAAATCAGCTGAACTTTATTTGCAGTCTGCTGATATCTTTCAGAAAGAACAGGACATTCAGTCGCGAAACTCATCCATGAATCCCTTATGGAAATCTGTCAAACGGGAAACAATGGCCGGAATCTTGTCCTCTTGAGGCAGTATTGTACACCTAAAATGCCAGGTTCCCGGTACCTTCAAAAACACATACACAGTACAATCAACAACCATCACTTAAAATCATTTCGTAATATGAGAATATTCCAAATCATGTTTTCTAATCACATGGTCATACTAATTCTTACTACCATCGTATCCATCCAAGGTTTAGCATTTGGAAGAACACAGTAGCCATTATTAAGAGTTCAAACTAACCTGCCCAAAGCCAGAACCAGGAACAACGACAATTCCAGTGGCGTTGAGGAGGCGGCGGCAGTAGAATCCATCAGGGGCTGAATTGACCGCTTCAGCCGCTTTGATTGCCTTTTCAGGCAAGTTAATGCGAGGAAAGAGATACATTGCTCCTTCTGCTTTATTGCAAGTTACACCTTCTAAATTGTTCAAAGCATCTTCCAGTGTCTACAGTAAAAAAACATAAATTTAAGGGACATTCAGCTTTAAACAAATCTAGATGTTATACATGTGATTGCATAAGAAATTGCATATAGACCAACCTTTGCACGTCTTGCAAGGGAGGAGAGAATACCATCCTTCTCTGCACAGTATGATTCATAGGATTCATCTCCAACCTTCGGCGGACTCATCACGAGGCTAGCTAGAATTTGGCCAGTAATATTAGAACAAAGATTCACAGATGCCACTTTATATATTTGTTCCCTAATTTCAGCACCAAACCCAGTGACCTCCATGTAGCCACCTCTTTTTCCACACTCACCATAATACCCTAAATTCAAATGTAAACATATGAATGCACTTCTCATTTAAAACTCGTCATTATTGGTACAAGATTTCTTTCCCATTATCTTCTACTACGCAGTACAAAATGTACCTTTTGAGACTGACTGAAAAGATACCAATGCTAAATCCTCCTCTCCGTATCCTAGAGACCGAGAAACCTTCTTGAAGGAGTGAAACTTCTTCTCTGGAACATAAACATTTTCCTGATACACCTGTTAAAAAAGCCATTAAACTTCATTAAAAAAGTTCATAGTGTTTGTTTGCTGCTGACATGGTAGAGAATTCCCAATAATTCTGTCAGAAAAGTTCTACCCACGATCTCACATAAACAACCGAATCACTTTGTGACAAGAAAAAAGGTGTTTTCACATGTATATGAAATTCTGAAAATGGATCCACCATACCTCATCTGCCAGAAGAACAAGGCCTTCTCGCTTGCAGAACTCCACAATGTCCCGTTGATTTTCCTCGGCAAGAACCTAAAGGTGTACTCCAAAATGGAAAAGAAATTATTTATCAGAACAGAAGCAAATAAACTTTCCATCTAGAAGCCTGTTGTGCTTCCATAGATTTTTGTAACAAAAAAAAAGCTATCTGATACAACACCTGTCCGGTTGGATTGCCAGGATTTATCACCACCAAGGCTCTAACAGTAACACCTTTTGACTTGGCAGACTCGTATTGCTTCTTAAGCTCAGAAACCTCTAATCCCCACCCTGTTGCTTCATCAAGATAATATGGAACCTGCAAAAATCAGAGAGCCATCTTAAGTATCCTAAGTATCGGTTTAGCACAAGTATAATTGACTGACTCTATTGACTTAAATTACTCGCACTAATCACATACCAGAGTGCCACCGTGGAGAGCTATTGAAGCAGAGTACAGAGGGTACTGAGGAATGGGACAAAGAATCCCATCGTTCTCTGATCTTATCAGCAATTGCATCATCATATGAACCTTGTGATAGAGAAACAACCCACTAAAAATGCTTCACGTTGATATCCCAAACTGAATATACAAACCTTACTAAAATTGGACATTACCGCTGGGCTTGCACCATCCGTTAAGAAAATATCATTTGGATCAGCAGGAAACCCATCACGACCTTCGATTCCAGCGGCTATTGTATCACGTAAGCCCTTGATACCCTGATTTGGAATAAAGGAAAAAATTATGAACATCTACCAACACTTACGCTTCAAACTTCTCTGACTTCTGAGGATCAATACCTGGCTGTGACTATAAGCACCAGTTGCTCTTCCGGGGATTTGATCAAGAATTCGCCAAGCTCGCTCAATCGCATCCGCGCTGCAACAGGTTATGGACAAGTGTGTAAGTAAGAGACATTGTTAGTCATATAACTAACTGACTATTAATCTTTGTTACCTAAACAAACCCTGTGTTTCACTTTTGTCCAAAATAGCCGGATGATCACATAAAGCTATAACCTGAAATATCGACAAATTTTATAGATTATTTCCAGCATTGTAGCAAGACTAGTGCTTTAACATGAAGTGCAGCAGACAGACCTCACGGAAAAAAGTTATTGGCTGCTGACCAAGAGACTGGGGATTTCCAATATTGCAGTAAAGTATCTGTATTATCACAAATTAAACCACATAAATTACAAACCTAAGGGAGCCTGGAAGATGAAAATCTTAAAAATAAGTTGGTAGAACTTTCAGAGTTCATATAATTACTAGTTCAACACAGAATATGTTCATCAATAAAAATTATCACAAGCCACTGTCAATATTTTATCTCATATATGTTAAAGAACTATATTAATCTTGACAAAGCAAGAAAAAAACATAAAGAGTGATACCTCATCAAAAGGATGTGAGCCTGGCTTAGCCAATAACTCCTCTTGTAATGTCTACAAAAGGAGGAAATGAAACAGATAGTCAGATTTAAGACTAGTCACTCAACTCAACTACTAAAATTCAATGAATTATAATGAAATTGCGAATTTCCAACCATCCAACAGTTCTTCACGCTGTTTAAGTTAGGTAATTCCCTTAACAAAAGTTTCCATGACCAGAAACTTCACTCTATGTTAACTAATAAAGTTACCTGGGCAAGGGTGACAATTTCACCACGAACAGCATACTCACATTTCAGAACCTGGAATTGAGAAAATGTTAGCACTTAGGAGGAAGTTCAAGAATATAGAAGAAAACTCCCATAGAAGAGTGGAAACCCAGCGAGAAAGTTCTAATCTATATATATTACTATCATAAGAGATAATTTTCCAATAACTGAATAATATGAACTGAATGGCAGATACAAAAGGCTGTGGCTCCATTCAGTTCTTGACGTCATTCAACATCCATTGAGACTGCCTGTTTTTTTATCTTTAATGAGCACATTATAGCTAAGCTGTCAGCTATGCAGTAATTAATGAAGATACAAATATGTGCTGCTAATTAAGGTTGAATGTAGAAACATAATCTGTAATCCAACAATACAGATGACGTTACCATATGGACAACTCATAAAAATGCAAACATATACTAAAGCCACTTATGTAATTAAGGAAGCTGGGAAAGACAAATAAGATGAATGGAAAAGCCAAACTTGGGAAAGAAGTATGCCACAGTATAAAGTTAAGCATTGATAATACTAATAGACGGAAGTAAATAATATTTCAAAGTAAAACTTCTTAGACGGCAATGAAACTCTCTCTCTCTCTCTCTCTCTCTCTCTCTCTCCTCTCTCTCTCTCTC